>BMAO01034083.1:40975-62978 GCA_019973975.1 Trichonephila clavata
CGCAAGCATCCATAATACAAATTCGAAATTCCTGCAGTGCTAATGGAGGGGCTTCTAGGACTCTTTATTTGATGTATCTCTATAGAAAAAAATCCAATTGGTTCAGGTCTGGTGACTATGCAAGCCATTTTTAACGCAACTACCATGCCGATTATTTGTTGTTGGAAAGTGTCTCGACTGCACTGCATGTCACGTGATATACTGAGTGATGGTTCGTCCTCGTGTTGGAATCATGCATTAACATTACTTTACGAAAGGTGTCTTTTTTTACTTAATCGATAGTGTTGAACAACTTTTTAATTGACTTTTTTCCTGTATCTCATACTGTTCTTGAGATCAGAAACCTAACTCCAAATTTATCCACCAGGTGGCTCTGTAAGCAGTGTTTTTAGGGGTTGTGCGTGTAGCGCTTGGTTACAGCTGTAGTGCTTGGCGTATAGAGCTTGGCGCGATACCTAGACCCACTTTTATGGCTATAGTTATTGTCGTTCCTAAATTATTGGGGGGGGGGGACAAAGGGCTTTTGAGGGCATACTGTATATAGGATGTGTAAAATTCATTCGTTTTTTAAAGCTCACAAAAACAGTTTTCATTCTTAAATTTTCAAAATCATTCGCATTCTGAGATGGTCATTAGTTAAAACTTTAGAAATGTAATTATAAAAATAAGTAATATGGAGAAAAAAAATTAAAGTCAATTCCTATCTTGAAAGGATGAATAGAAAGTATTTTATCAACGATTGAAAATTTGAACAAGATTATATATATATATGTATATATATTTATATATATTATATATATATATATATATAGGGAGAGAGTGAACTAATAGAAGAAACTGAAAAAAGAGCATGATTTGTCTGCATTATTGTAACAATGCATACCCGATTTGGCTAGTTTGTCGGAAAAACAGGTTTCGACGCCAACTTTTGTCATTGTTTTAACAGTTACATTGTTACAATGGAGACGAATCTAAGTTGGCGTCGAAAACCGGTAATTAATTTAATTAATTAAACAGTAGCAAATGATTTAATATTTGAAAAATCTGTATTAACATCAAGTGTCATCCACTACAAGTTTAAAAAAATTATTTGTATTTGATTGGATAAATAGAAAGTATTTTACTAACGATTGAAAATTTGAACAAGATATATAAATAAATATATATATATATATACTCAAGAGCCAAAACATTATGACCACCTGTCAATAACGATTTGACCCACCTTTGGCGTGCAACACAGCTTCAACCCGCCTTGGCATGGATGGCATAAGTCCTTGGCAGATGGCCGGAGACACATTGTACCAGATGTTTAAGCAACGGTCACTCAAATCCGAGATATTGCGAATTGGTGGTCTTTCAACTCTGAGCTGACGTCCCATGACATCCCAAATGTGTTCTATCGGATTGAGATCCGGTGAGTTAGGCGGCCAGGACATTAACTGGAATTCAGCATCATGTTCCTGGAACCACTCCTACACAATTTTAGCCTTATGACATGGGGAGTTCTCCTGTTGGAACATTCTATTTCCAGCTGGAAAACATAGGCCATGTAAGGGGCAACTGGTCCGCAATGATGTTCAGATATCCTGTAGTATTCATGGTCTGTCTACCACAACCACGGGTCCCAGAGACGCCCAAGAGAACGTCCCCCAAAGCATAATACAGCCACCACCGGCCTGTGTATGAACTACTGTACATTGTGGGTGAAACTGTTTGCCTGGAAGACGACGTATCCTGACACGGCCATCGGCGTAATGAATGACCCCAAACTATGATTCATCTGACCAGGCAACTGATTAATGGACCAGTCGCGATGCTCCCGGCCCCAGCGCAAGCGCAGTTGGCGATGACGCTTGGTCAGCAAAGGCACACGAGTGGGACGTTTGTTGCGTAGCCCCATATCCAACAGTGTCCGCTGAACAGTGTGCTCCGATACTATTCTACTTGGCCCTGCATTGTATTGGGCTGTTAGCTGAGCCACTGTCTGGCTTCGGTTTTGCTTCACCATGCGAGACAGTCTCCGACGACCTATTTCTTTGAAGCGCGTGGACATCCAACACCATGTAGTCTACTGCTGGTTTCACCGTCATTCATCCACTTTGCATAAGTACTAACAACTGTAGATCGCGAACAACCCACGAGTCGTGCAATTTCGAAAATACTTGTTCTGAGCCTGCGAACCATTACAATCTGTCCTCTATCAAAGTCGTTTAGATCCGCAGCCTTTCCCATCACACACAGAAGTAAGTGAAAGAATGATTCTTTAGACTCTCCAGCAGCAGTTAAATACCACTTCTACCTGATCACGTGCCTTCCACGTCATCCAGGCGGGATCATTGGAAAATGTAGGGGTGGTCATAATGTTTTGGCTCTTGAGTGTATATAGGGAGAAAAAGAGAGCTAATAGTAGGAACTGAATAAGAGACGAAACTTAAAAGAAATTTGCATTGTGCAAAAATTTCTTACCTATGCCTAAAGTGTGAACTTTGTTTAACAGTTCTGAAGCGGCGATTTTTTTTAAGGATGGAAAACATCATGGAAAAATAAATTGATGCTGAAACAAAATATATACATAACTGTAATCACAAGTTAAAAATTCCCACATACAATAATATGCACACAAATACACCTCCCAATACATGTACAATGTTCAATGAGTATTAAAACGGTATTTAGCTTTTTAAAAATTAAGCATTTGATGAAATTCTATAGAAATAAGAACTCAAATTATATGTTTCTTTGCAAGTGCTTGCAAGTTTTAAATAGAAACACGTCTAAAATTTTATCTTCATTGGAGTTGAAAAATTTGTAAATTTGTTTTACTTTGCCCACACACATACGATTTACTTTTAAACCATCATATTAATACCATGTATTAAGAATCGTCATTTTTTTCTGATCAAATTCGATTGCAGGTAATTGTTAAAAGATACGGTTGAATGAAAATTGTAAAAATTCCTTTCGACTGAGGAAGGACAGAAATGTTTCTTGGAATTATAACCTATTTAGTAATGATGATGAGCTATTGATATTATTGGTGGGTTTTTTTTAAATTCTTAAATTATTTCAATATTTTATTTTTAAAATTATTAGTTATAGAAAAAAGTGGAAAACAAATATATTTATTAAAAAATCTGCAAAATTCATGTTTATAAATAAAGTTATATTAAAATAAATTTTTATAGATTTTTAATTGTTTCAGTTCATTTAATTGTTTCAGTTTTATTAATTTTTTTTTTTCATTTTCGATGCAATAAACTGCATGGAAAAGAATGAAAAGAGGAAAACTTATTTTCACTCTTTCCACCGTACTTTTAAAGATTTGTTTCAAAATAATTAGAACAAACGAAAATTTGAAATAAAATGTTAAAATAGTGAAAAAAAGTATTTTCGAGAACCACACGAATACATTATAGAAATTTTCGACCGCAATTTTGATATATCTTGTTTCCAAGTGTATTTTATCACAAAAAAGTAAATATGTTAATTTTACTTCTAGATGAGTCATTTAGAACCCAAGGAAAAGAAGCACGATGTTGATGGATTTTCGAAAGAATAAGTGAATCTTTTCTTAAAACGTACATTGCTCAACTAGACTTAAATAGAAATAATTTGTAAGATATTAACAAATAGTTCAAGAGACTTTAATTTTTATTTATTCATTTTCTTAGTCATTGACAACAGGCAGAAGTAGGATAAAAAATTTCAGTATAAATGCTACTTTAACCTCTTAATCTGTGGATTTTTTTTTTTTTTTTTGGTGTTTTTTTTTTAAAAAGGCACATTTTTTATATTGCATATAACTAAGGATAATTCTTAATAGAATAAGAAAATAAAAGAATTTTATTTTAATTTTCAATTTATATAACATAATAACAATTTTATATAACTTATTTTACATAATTTTGTAACACAAAACCTTCTAAGTTTTTTCCCCCTTTTATAAGTACACTCTGTATGATATGAAGAATGTTTCATATATATATTAAAAGAATTTCTCTCATACTTACAAAAACTTTTCTTGTTCGTACTTCTTTTTCAAATGGTTGATTGTTTTGTGGTTGGTGTGTGGCATATATGTGTTCATACTCGCACAATTGGAAGCATAGTGTAATACAAAGTCTTACATTGCAATCGGGACAGAAATATATTGTTTTTTTATATTATTACATAGCCCGTTGGGATGAATCGGTAGATCATTCGATGAGCAGCCTTAATTCATCTCTGGGATAAATACAGTTTATTTACGGTACATAAACACTCTAAACCAGGGGTTCACAAACATTTTTCTTTCATAGACGTCTTTCCATGTTTTTGGTTTGGGGTAGACCCCTGCTTACCTAATATTGAATTTTTGCAAATATATCTACTTAAGTGTCTTTTTGACAGCTGGTACAGAACAACTCTAAAATACTTAAATTTCTAACTGTAGTGAAGTAAAGGGATTAAAATTTAAAAAACATATTAATTAATGAAATAAAAATTTAATTAGTATATAAAATAACTGAGCATCAAACAGATGCTTTTAATGGGAGGGATGAATCTGGTGCTTCAATAACAAATTTTCAACATTTGGCATCAATCTCTCAGTTTGGCAAGCTCACATCAATTGGGCATGTTTAACTCTAAATCTCCTCGGCTAGTAATGTCCTGTCTTTTTGTTTCTCTTTTTTCTTTTTTTATATAAGATTGGTAACCATGCTATGAGCAACTCCCCGTCGAAGTCGCTCCCTCTCCGCCCTGCCTACCTAAGGGTATGGGGGGAAACAAAGCATGACCAGAAACTACATAATAATTATTATTTTATTACTATTCAAGCACACTAATCAACCACAAGTTAAACTACAAGAGGATGCCCTAGGAGTGATATAAAAAAAGCAATCAACTCTAAGTGGACAAGTGCAAGTAATCAGCTTAATTTAACCTAATCTATCTTAGACTATAAATTTCCAATCCACTAATTTAGTATAGTGGCAAATTCCGTTCTAAACTCAAGTTGTGAAAATCAATTTAAATCTCACCTTCGTAAGGCCACAACAGCTTCTCCGCTCCTTCTATCTTACAATTACGAAACCCTGACTTTATATGGCCAAACTAATCTCCATATCAGGGTTTCTTCTTGAGGGATGGCTGTGAATTAACGCGAATGCTAGCCCAAAGTTTCCCCATGAGGATTAGTGTGAAGGTCGCGTACAGATCCGTCATAATGCTGAAACGCATTCTCACTAGGAAAAGCAATAAAAAAACTTTCTTAAGATATTCCATTACTGGGTAATAACAGGCACAACGCCGAAGTGATGGTCCTTGTTTTAATAAAACTTATACTGTCACATTGTAACTGCAAATTAAACTCATTAAATTTAGTAACTAAATCTGTTAAACAGGTGACATCTGGTTTCCGCTTGATTAAATTTTCTTTTAAAATTAAAATTACGATCTGGTTTAAAGAGAGCCACTATTATAGACCTCAATTTACACCTCATGGATCCCCAAATTATTTTGTTGCTGGCGTAGATCCCTTGCAGATCGTCATAGACTCCTGGGGGTCTATATAGACCATTTTGAGAATCACTACTCTAAACAGTTCTAGCACACTCTATACAGTAAATTCTTTACAGTTTTGGAACAAATAAAACACATCAACAACACTAAGAAGGATCCCCGGGCGACGATCCCACCAGAGCTTCAGCAGCCTAAATGAATCATTCTACCGGTTTTTCTTCTATTACCAAAGGAAAGCAAAGCAAGTACTCTGTCTGATGGCACCATCTAGCAGTCATTATAAAAATAAATGATGATAAATCTAAAACTTTCCAAAAATCTGAATTCCTGGCTTCAAATCCCCGCCTTCATCAAACAGAAAATCCTGGATGAGAAGAATTTCAGTACCATGGACAAACTGCAGTTCTTTATATATAAAGCTAATAATAATCTCACTATAAGAATTAAAAATACGTACAAATCAGAGACAGAAAGAAGAAAATATCAGTTCCCGTGCAGCAAACGAGCAGACCACTTGCGCACAACTTTCGGTAGCCCGTGCGGTGTAGGGGCAAACCAGTTGAGGGTTTAAACAAGCAATATTGAGAAGATATGCATTTAAAACACAAAAGAAAACTAAAATACTGCTTCACAAAAATAAATAGTTTGAATGAGAAAACATAGCTTTCATCTAGGATCTGAAATTTTAAACTTACTATTAATTTCAAAGGCAATTTTAGTTCTTTCGGGATAATTATCTTGAAAAAGAATAAGTCCAAGTAAAATCATTTCTATAGCTATAAAAAAGAAAAAATCCTATTACTTTGTGACTGAGAAACACAATAAACAAAGATAAAAAATAGAACATTAAGAGATAAAAGTAGTAGATAAAAAAATTCTCAGTTAAATTAGTTGTTAATTATAAAAAAATCTTTTCAGGGGAAAAAAACAGTCTCTCTCGAATACAAAACGCAAATACAAATGGCCACACAAAATGCAACCTCCTGAAGGAAGAATTCAAACCATGTGAGATTTACATCATGTGTTGGCGGCGATGAAATTTGCAAATCATTCGCATTATACCTAGACGCACATCATGGACGCCACCCACAAGCGCAATATAAGGGGAGAACAGATTGGAAGTTTAAAACACGGCAATTGTTTTTTCGCGCGTTTTTTTTTTGTTTTTTGCGTAAGCTGTTTTTTATGCCTTGCGGAAGACATCGAGCGTCTTTTGACAGTTTCTGAATTCGATCGAGGAATAATAGTAGCTTAAAGGTATTGCGGATAATCCTTCAGAGAAATTGGTCAACGTGTTGGACGAAACCACGCAACAGTGATGCGGATCTATCATAGCTAAATGCAGGTGAAAAAGAAAGGACCGACGAGGCCGATTGCACCCACCTCATTGCACCATTTCCAGTGATGGCAGGCGGATTGGCGCATGGTGTTGATGAATCGTGCAACCATATCACGAACCATAGCACAACAGATTGAGCCTGTTACGCATCATTCGGTGTCTGTTTGTACCATTCTATGCAGTTTGCAGCAGAGTAAATGTCCACAAGGCGTACCTTAATTCGTTTATCCTTGACTGGAAACCACAGGTGTTTGTGCCACCTGTGGTGTGATGAACGGCGGACATGGACAACGGAATGGAACGACATTGTGTTTACTGACGAATCTCGCTTCTTCCTGCAACATGACGATGGTCGAATTCAAGTTTGGAGACGCCGTGGGAAAGGTTGATGAACTGTTGCGTTATGCATTGCCAATCTGGTCCTACACCCGGTATCATGATTTGGGGTGGTATTGGATTTCACTGCTGCACCCCTCTAATATGCATTGCCGGTACACAGCGCTACATCTCTGAGGTGTTGTAGCTCATAGTTCTCCAATACATTCAGCGCTTGCTGTCTGCCCTATTTCAACATGAGAATGCACGACCACACCTTCTTTACTCTTAGATTGAGTTGCTTCATTGGCCTGCTTGATCTCCCGATTTATCGCCAATCAAAAACGTATGGTCCATGCTTGCAAAACGATTGGCCCGGAATACACCACACGCTGCTGCACCAGATCCACTTTGGCAATATATGGATTCCGCAATTACTGCTGCACCCCAAGGATGCATCCAAAGTCTTTGATTCTATGCCGAAGAGTGAGGCAGCGGTTAGAGCCAACAATGGCGGCACACTTACTACTGATTTTGTCATCATCCACGCTTCACAAGAGGCAGCAATTTTATTCATATGATCTTTGTACAACATTTTTATCTGCCAAATTAATTTGGCTGGATATCTCTGGGTCCTTCTTCTTTTATGTGGCCAGCAGTGTAATATACTAGTACATTTGTGTTTTGCTTATCTTAGTATTGAATATTCATAATATGCTGTAAGTTAAAAACAAAAGCTCCTTTATTATTAAAGTAGAAATTTATTTCTCAGAATGCTTAAAAATATTTTTATAATATACGAACAAAGGCCTTCGCGAGCCTAAATGAATAATTACATTAAAAATTGCGTTACAGTCTTTATTTTGCTTAACCTTAGAATGCTACCCTTTGAGAAACTTAACCCTCTGAGTGTTCATCCTTGTCCTGAAAAATCATTCCGAAAGCGTTTACTTCTTTTTTGAGAATTACTTCGAAAGTGCAACACATTTAATTCCTTTCCCCTTTAAAGTTAGCGGGAGGTCTACAGGGGAAGATTTTATTACTCAGTTCGGCCTCTTTGTTGCTTTAAAACCGGGAGAAAACTCGTCCACAGCTGTGACGTTGCCTTGTGCGAATTTTGGGTGGGAAAAGCGGGTCCACGGGGTTGTTTGATCGGTTAAGTCACAATAAAAGTGAAGAGTTAAAAAAAAAACTCGAAAGAAAGAAACTTGTTACAAAAGTTGAAAAATACTTGTTTATTTTAAACAAAACAAAATTTAAAAAAATTAATTTAAGAAAAATAAACTATTTTGGACTAACGATTTGAGCCAGGAAAAAGTACCTTGTATTTATTGTGGAATATGAGACTAAGAAAACACAAATACATCGTAATGTTTTTTAAAAAGTAACTATGTAAAAAAGAGTAAAAGTGACCATCTCTCTCTCTCTTTTTAAACAAAAAGAGAATAAATGAAGTATCGTTACATACGACGATTATGTTTATGAAATGAAATCAATCTTCCTCTATTCAATTATATTTTAAATTTAAAGTAACATAAAGAGGGATTTCAATACTTTTAATTTATATATATTTTAATCCTATAAATGATGTTTTTATGTTAAATTAATTTTTCGGAAAAAATATAAATTTTATTTCATAGTCAAACAACTTGTACTAAGCAAAAATACCTTCTTTACATAGGCATTTGTGACGGAGTAAAAAGCAAATTTAGTCAAATTTTTTATTTTTATTTTAATGGGAATATATTTTTCTTCAAAATGGTAAAAGTATTTCTATCCATTTTCTATTAAAATTTAATTTTTTATTTTTCTGTTTCTTTAGTGTTAAACGGAAAATTCACTGATAAATACAACTTTCACACAATTCAATCATTACAAATTCTAATGAGAAAAAAACTTCTCCCAATTAATTTTGTCTTTCAAAACAGTACACTTAAAATAATTTTGCTCAGTGAAGCTAACCGACAATTCCGCAGTGTATTCATATTAATTTTTTTAAAAAAAATAACATTCGGAAATGCTGTATTCAATTTTTTGAGTATAAAAAAATAATGCCTGCTGTGGAGAAGACAGAGAATGAGATGTGATGTATGGTTTTGAAAGAATGTTTTCGTACATGTAGAGTATTTTTGAAAATTTAAATATCACCAAAGCTGATCATATGATTGTAAATGAGTCTTATTTTAGAATGTGAGCTGTGGGGTATCAAAATAAAACATTTTACTTTTAAATAGCGAAGGAGTTTATACTCAATATCCTCTTCATAAAATTGCTTACAACTTTTATTCAAATTGTAAAGGAACTGAAATATAAATATTTGACTTACTCCAGTCAAAAATATTCATATTATGTGAAAATACTGTTCCTCCACTTATTTAAGTACGTTTATAAGCTATAGCCCAAAGCAATATTTTATTTTTATAAACGAGGCACAAAAATTCAGTTATAAAAAAATATTTTTCATTTTAGAACATATAACAGTACACGGATTGTAAGACCATTTCTAAAATACTAAGAGTTTTTAGAGGAACAAAAACATATAATTTTGGGTAGTTCAAATTTTAATATAATACGCAAATATATATATTATTAAGCAAATACGTTTGACAAGAAAAAAGTAATTTATTTAAATCTTGTATTGCATGAATAAAATAAATCAAAGATCCTCCTGAAATAAACACAATTGAAGGGAAAATGTTTAATTTGCAATCGATAGCATATAAACGTTTCTGTTAGAGGTATCCCCGAAGTGACGCAATCCTATTCGGTAAAAAATAAAACTTATTGCTGGAATCATACAATTTCCTAATGAATGGGTGAATCCGAATATTTTTTTCATTTGAACTGTTTGGACGGAAATGGCTAAATAGGAACATTTAATAATTTACAAAAATAACCGTTATAGTTTATATAATTTCTTAAGATTACAAAAGGTGTGTTTCGGAAGCACAAGTTTTAATAGGAGTACGGCTTATGAAAAGTAGAACAAATATATCTGAAGAACTATGGTTTGTTACCTTAAATATTGTGAGTGAGTGAGTGATTTTGGGGTTTATTGGCGCAAGAGCCGATTTCGGCTATACTGCGCCAAACATTTGTTTTAATATCTGTGGTCTAGACGGGAAGAGAGAAAGAAAGAATGAATTGAATGACAAGAAAGAGGGTCGAAAATAGAGAAGATTCACTAGGGTACCCCGGGTTCGTGAAGCCCGTGTTTGCCAAAGACAGTAAACCCCGTGGGAAAAGGAAAAGATCACTAGGGCACCTCGGGATTGTGACACCCGTACTCACCTAAAGAAGGTGAGCCCCCTGAGGGGCTTAAATATTGTGAAACACAACAAAGTATATTGGAAATCAATTCCCCAATTCATGTTAATAAAAATGTATGAAAAAACTGCAAGACTTATTTTTGTATTTTTAATTATTATAATTTTTCCTGAAAACTGCAATTTCTTGTGCGGCACCCGTCAAAACCGCTGGGCCCTGAGTTTTTGCCCAGCTCACCCCTACCTAAACCAGCTCTGCTCTAGCAAGTGAAAATGCCGTCTTCTGTTTATCAAGGTTATGTATTGCAGACTGCATCCTGTATGTTAGATGTTCGTTTTTTTCTTCTACGTCAATCTGTTAAAATCTGAATTTAAAATTATATGAAATTCTTAACATTCGCAACAATGCCCTTTATAATTTTTTTAATAGTATATGAATGCGTCTTCAAACATTACATTACATTTATGTTGACTTTTTAATTAATATTAAGTATAACTTAACGCAGAGATTTTCTGAATTTTAAAATAGATAGTTCAAAAACTCTTGTAGATATGATCATAATTTTTCATTCCTGTGTTTTAGCTTATCAGTATTGCTTCTACTTAAAAATTTATTGTATATTCATCAAATTTTTCAGCACAATTTTTGCTCTTAACATACAGTTTTAACCGAATTGTATGAAATTTACGAAATGCATTAAAATGCTTAAGATTCTTATGTTAAAATTTTAATTTAATATTTTATTCGAAGAATTGTTTGTACTTATTTTAAATAATTTTTAACTGAGTATGTGCACGATACATAAATATTTTTTTCTGAAATTTCAAATACAATTTCTAACATAAAATTCCTAGTTTTGTATGAAAATCTGGATATTTTCTGAATGTTAATTATAATAGATATCCAGATTTTAATTACTTGTTCTTCAGTTAGCTTTAAAAAAATAAATATTTAGAAATTTTGCATAAACAAATATGTTTAAAAAAAATTTTCAAATTTATCTTTATATTTATTTCTATGCGTAAATGTCAACTGTAAATGTATCCGAATATTTTTAATTACTATTTATTCAAATATTCAAGGTTAAAAATATGAATTGGTATAAAAAAACCCTCATTCATGTTTTCTCTGAAGTAAACTGAAACTCAAGCATTTTTTTTTTTAATTCAAATATAATATGGTGTATTGTAACAATACGCGCCCTGAACATCTGGCTTTAAAATTAAAAATAAATAAATAATGGATCTGAATTAGTTTTTTCATTATTATTTTTATGAAAGCGTAAGAATTTTTTACAAATAATTTGATGCAAAAGTTAAAAAATTATTCATTTTTAGTAGTTGGAAAGTTTAAAAGGTTTTAAATTTTGAAGCGTTCGGTTTCTTATTAACTTTTTTGACACCTTATAATGAAATAATCATGGTTTAAAAACTGAAAACATTGGTTAAGAGAAGAAAAATGAAGCAATTAAATATAGTTCTAGATATTATATAGAGATTTATATATTTTAAAAACTTCTTTTTCCGTTTCATCATTTTAAGATGAAGAAAATAATACGAGTTAATCAAACAAAGAGAATATACTTAAAAAGTTATTTGTCCAACTATATAAAATAGCAGATTACAGTCCCAACTTATTAAAACTTCAAATTAATATAAAATCAAAAGTGAGTTATCTAATATTTTATTTATACGTTGGAACATTTTTCAAAACTTGAAAAAAAAAAGTTAAATTGCTAAAAGTGCAAAAGAATTTATTTAATTCAAACACAATAATATCTCAAATGAAGCTAAATTACAAACACTATAACTTATAGTTCGTTCACTAAGGTGTCTAAAGAAATTCTTCTTAACTTTTTTACGATTGTTTCAGGGTCAAAACGCAGGGTTCACCGAGAGCTGTAAAACTTCCTGTCAGTGACCATTGTGTCGCTACAACCCTCCCTAATTATCTTTCATGGTGTTAAACCATAAAAGAGGGGAAAGGATTTCAGAAAAACACGGCCTACCCGCTTTTGAAGCACTCTCTTGAAGTGAGAAAAAGACGTGTGGTGCGTTTTCGAAGCATCTCTAGACGTGCGGAAAAAGACGTTGAAACCGCTAAGAGGGTTAAGAGAAGGGTACTCATTCGTCTCCCAAACGACATGAGTTTTGGCCTGCTTAAAACATCATTCAAAAGTTAATAACATGGAAATTATACTACCTGCAGATGATTTTGTGACATCCAAGTCTTCACGTAAGCAAGAAAGTAAAATTTATTTATTTTCGAAGCAGTCTTTACTCATATCAGCGTGATGCTCTCTGCACGTTGCTGTAGAACAGAAGTTCCCAAACATTTTATCCCATACACCCCCTTGCTAAATTTTTCGGTTTTCGGTAGACCCCTGTTTACTTAATGTTGAATTTTTGCAAATTTATCAACTTAAATATCTTTTTGACAGCTGATATACAGCCAATTACCTTAAAAGATTTAAATGTCAAACTGTAGCGAGGTATAGTGTTTAAAACTTAAGAAACACATGTTAATTAAATTAATACATAAAAACTGATAGACAAACAAATGTTTATAATGGAAGGGATAAATCTGGAGCTTCGATAACAAATTTTCAACATTTTGCATCAATCTTGTCAGGTTTAACACTAAATGTCTTCCGTTAGTAGTGTCCAGTCTTTTTCTTTTTTCTTTTGGAGATAGTCAACTACGCGTAAACTCTCTCTAGGAAAAATAATTAAAAACTTTCCCACAATATTCCATAATTCGGAAAAAATAACGGGTATATCTTTTTGAAGACAAAATTGCTGATATTTGTTTATAAACTTTACTTTGAGATCTCGGTATTGCCTATTCCGATCAGTTCCTCTTGTAATATGACATTTGTTTTATTTTTTCAATGTGACCGTATGAATTCATCGCCTACTGTGGTAATTACCATAGCCAAAGCATTCTCAAACCTAGTTTCAAAATCTTAATAAAGGGCATTTAAATGTTCGACGTAGGTCTAAACGCCATTTTCCTGGCAGATTGTCTGTCGCCAATTGAAAAACCAGGAAAATTCACGACGTCCAATTTTATACTCCTTAAGCTTAATGCTGGCAAGAAACGCTGAAACAATGGCCTTCATTTTAATAAAATTTATCCTGTCACCTTGTAACTATAAATTAACCACGTTAAATTTAATAAATAAATCTGTTAAAAAAATAAATCTGATTTCATTTGTTTAATTTTTTTTAAAATTAAAGTCCCGATCTGGTTTAATGAGAAAGAACTATCGTAGACACCCATTTACACCTGATAGACCCCCAAATTATTTTTTCGCTGACGTAGACCCTTGTAGATCATTATAGTTCCCTGGGGGTCAATATAGACCACTTTGAGAATAATAAGCAAAATTTGCATGTCATTCTACGCAGCTTACATAGGCAAAAAGCACAAAATTCCCTTTTTTTAGTTTTCGATTGTTCAGGTGGTTCAATGCTCTGTTCCAATTTCAAAAGTTCACTGATAATTGTCCTTGTTAATTGGGGCAAAAGTAATACATTTAGATGCTTCTTCATCCATGACACAAGGAGATCTTTACTTAGCTTTATCGCTAACTTTCTTCTATATTATGCTTTTTCAGATTTGTGAGCCATATTATGCACATATATAACATGGGCGTTCATTAAACTGATATTTATCATGCCATAAAATAAGCAGAGGCCATCAAGACGTGTTTTTTACTGCATGACATGTTACACACCTGATCAAATGTTTCTGCGACTCTTTTGTACAATTCAATTATTTCCGGTTTTCCACTTTTTTCATTTATATTAAGTTTTTCATGGAATGTAGATAGAAGAACAGCAAATTTTTTTATATGATAAAAGAGTTTTAGCCTCGTCAAAACAATACATAGAAGTTCCTATACTTGGAGATCGCAATTCTAAGAGTCCAGGAGGAATTTCTCATTTGTTTTTCCGAATAGTTCCGACAACTCTGAAATTCATTGGAATCTTCAAAAGTTTGTCAGCTAAAGGTATCAAGTAAACCAATTATCCATTGTAATATTTCGATTATTCCCTTGAATACTTAGTAATACGAAGTAAGACTGTAAGAGTCTTCATTTTCCGGTTCATCCTCAGAAATAAAATTTTCATCATCACATAACTCTTTTACTTACTCACGGTTAGCCTCCAGTTTTCCCCGCGAAAACGTTTTGACATCGTCCCGACAACGCAGGGAAAAAAACTAAGACAGGTTTAGAGTTCCAAACGTTACTACTACCCATTCGTCTTCCAGACTAGCATTGTTCTAAAAATACTACACTCAAAAATATTTTGAGAAAAAGAAATTTCCTAATCTCTTGTAGCCATATGAAGGTCATACGTTCCATTTTCCGTTTTGGGAGAGAGAGTACAAGGTTATTTGTTGTAAGCGTAGTCTGCCCTACAAAAGGGTAGCATTCTAGATAATATTGATCAAAACATTTCAGGAGCAAGAACTCTATCTAAATATTATGCTTAAAAATTATATTTTATGAAAATTATATTAATTTTTATAATTTATATTCATTACATGATTCTAGTTATAAAAACAGATTTTTTTTTTCAATTCCCTTACTTATGAAGCAAAATTATTTAAACTCATTTCAAAGAAATATTTAAAATTATCGCCAAAAAATAATATTACACGAATAAAATACGAATTTACCTTTCTTGTTAGTAGCTTTGCAAACGTAAGCTCTCCATAATTATGTATATAGGTGATTTGAGTTATTGGTTTTCCCAACTGAAAGCAATAAATTTAACATGAACATAAATTTATATCAAGTATCTTAAATAAAATTAATTCAAAAATATGACAAGCTAATAAATTGATCAAAAGAGAAAAAGTGACATACAATCCGAATGAGACGAAAATTCTCGTGAACGTTAGTTTGAGACTAATTATTTTCGTTTTTCAACTGATGTACTCTGGAAAATTTCCCTTTTATCTTTCTAAGTAAAAAAATCCAGCAAAGCACTATCTTCCACTTACACAAAGGTTTTGGCAAAAGTAGACGTTTCGCCATTTTTTATCAGTTCTTTTATAAATGTTTAACTCAGTTAATCCTAATGTTATTTCTCAAAATGTAAAGTTTCGAATATATGGGGCAAGAAAAAAAATAATAAATCTACAAATTAAAAAATATATATATACCCGTACTGTTAATGAATTAGAAACCTATGATATTTGTGTTTGAACGCGTGCTAGGGAGGAAGTAAGCAATTTTTTTATGACGTGGGTTACACGTGTGTGGTTAGAATGCTAGTATAAGTGTAAGAGTACTATTCATGATGAATGAAGCAAAATGGGGAAAACAATAGATCTTTCTCCCTTGAAAAAAGAGCTTATTGATGGTGTTCGCTTAGCAGGAGCCTCGATTTTGAAGGCAGCAAATCTCAATTGGGTACTCAAAAGCAGCCATATCAAAGGTTTTCAAAAGTTGGAATCGGAACCCATGGTTCTTCTCTAGACGACGCAACTGTTCACGCACAGTTTTCCAAGACTGTGATTGGCGTCGTCTTCACCGAAATATACAGCAAATCAGGGACTCTACTGTGTGCTTTAACTGACACAAATTGTCAACCAAGGCTCTTCTCAACAGATTGCAGCTATAACCATGCGCAGAGAATTGCAGAGGAAAGGAACATTCAGTCGGGTGACGGAGAGAAAACCACTCATTTCTACCAAAACGCAAAAATTCGTTTCAGTATCTCATTCGTGTCGCGAATGAGATACTGAACGTCTGAACATGGGAAATTGGTAACGTGGTCGAAGGAATCCCGCTATGCCTCATGTTGCAAGACGTCGAATTTATCAAGAACCCCCGAAGCCATCAATCCATCTTGCCTTACTCGAACTGTACAAGGGTTTGGTGGGAGTACTATGATATGGGACATGCTCTGATTACATGGAAGTGCCTTGGGTTCCTCGAGGGTAATCAAACAGCCATGAGATACCTAGATATACTTACAGATCTAATGCACCCAGCAATGGTGCGTTTTTACTTAGACGGTAACGGATACTTCAAACATAATACTGAAACTATTCATCTTGCCAGGAGTATTCAAAATTGGTTCGCTGAACATTAGTCTGACTTCCAATACCTTCCAGGACACCGCAAAGCACGGATCTTAATCCCATAGAAAATGTGTGGGATATGGTGGAAAGACACATCCGACAGCACTCTCCTCTTCAATTTAATATACAAGACTTAGAAAGCTGTGTAGTCAAAGCATGGTATTCTCTTGACGTAAATGCACTCCAGACGCATGTAGATTCGATGCCCAAGCGAAACAGAGCAGTTATCTGGGCAAAAGGTGCCTCAGTGAAATATTGATCTTGGGTTTCTAATTCATTGGCCAGTGAGTGTATATTATAGCTCTTAAACTAAAAAATTCATTTTTTTTTGTAAAATTAGTAGGATTTCATTATTTTATTCAAATTCAATTAACATACTTCACTAAACAGGAAGCATACTTTTCATTTCCAATTTTTTATTGAAAAGAATTCTCTTTTAAATTTGATTTCTTATAAAATTTGGACATAACAGGACTGAAATTTGGAGTATCACGAGCTACTATCGTGTTTGACGCCTTGTTTTTCTTTCAAGTGATTTACCTTTGACAACATATTTAGGTTGCTATGGAAACAGAGACATCCCTCACCAGATCAATAAATTATTTTGACTTTCATTTGATGACTAACAAATTGTAATGAGACAATCCGTTTTTCGAAAAAACATTTTTATTTTTGTACACTTTTTAAATATTAAGGAAAAATCAAAAAAGTGTTGTTGAAACGGGTAACAGTAAATAATCTTTATTAGAAAAGTTTTTAAGAGTTTAGTGTTCGCGGTAAACCAATTGACTTTTTACCAAATAAGCTCCCATCTTATTAAAATGTTTTAATGCGCCGTTTACAAGATTGTTATGAAATATCACTACGCTTGAACACCAAACACGTGACTTTTTGTAAAGTAATCTAAAAGATGGCTTATTGAACTATAGTATTTATAAGGAACAGCTCTGAGACACACAAAGCTAAGATAATCAGAAGCGTATCAATTTTTCTTTCTTACGTAGCATTTAAATATACTGTTATCGTGAACTGAATTTGCCAAAGGTATCTAAGTTTGTGTGTGAATGCATGATTTAAATTAACGGTTATTGTGAAAGAGTTCTTCAAATTCTTTTAACTAAATTACTTTTGTGTTCCAATGAAGAAAGTGCGAGTTGGGAAAGTTTAAATCCTAAGATTTGAAGAAAACGTGAACTCGTAAACTAGCAAACAGACCTCAGAGAGAAACAAATAACAAAGAGCCCCAGACACATCACAGAACTTCAAACGAAACTTCAGACAAGCTAAGATATATTGTTACTGAAACTTTACAAATGCATGGTGAATCTGATAATCCAAATGATGGTAAAGATGAGGATGAATTCACAAGCCTCCAAAGTTATGACCAATAAAAACTTTGGCAAATGGGAATCAAACTGAAAACAACATTAGTGGTCATTGGCCATTATGGAGTCTGTGATACACAGCAACAGCTGCAATCACGTTCTTTATGATTATGGAGTGATGAATAATTCTGATACAAATTTCCACAAATCTTCTCCTGTCTCACGGATATGTTGCAATGTTATAACAAACTTATGACAGAAGCGTCTCGAAAGATGTATTTTGCTGAAACAAAAGACGGCATTATCAAGCGTCTTCTTTATCAAGATAAATAGTACTCTAATATATTCTCAAGGATATTATTTTAAAGTAAATTCTTTTGAGAAAACATATTCGATATTACTTATATGTACAGGGTAACCCTAAAGTTCGCTAACATTTGAAAATTCAATAATTCCTTAAATAAAGTAGAGAGAGAGGTAAAAACTAACACACATGCTTGAAAAGACATGGGGATTTATCGAAACATAAACAAGTGTAAAAATGACCAACAAATGACACTTCATAAATAACAAAAGCAATATTTAGCATAACAATCGATTTTTAGCAATAAACGATGTTCTTTTTAGCAAATGTTCAACATTCAGGTTGTTATTCATCAAGAATAACTGTAGTCGAAGGAACAGTACTGTGCAGAGCAAATTGGCTGATGTGGCGAGAAAATTGCCGTCGGATGCTGTTCGAAAATAAAACATACGTCAAAAAGGCAATTTGAATGAGCATCTGAAATTTCTCAGAAGAACGACTACCAGTGCTGAAGCAAGAAGAGCGACAAAAGAGGTATTGTCGAATGTTCGAGAACATTCTAGGTATAACTTGAACCTCCCCAGGAGGTCGAATATCTTGGGATTCATTCCTCTTGGCCAGTAAAGAGTTTTCTCATACTCCAGATTCTTCAAATATCTCCCCACAAGAAATAATAGATTGGACAGTCGTATAAATGACAACACAGCATAGGATAAAAACATAGTAAGGGCATACTCCGGTACAAGAGAAATCCTATAATCACTATTGTCTCAATCTTGATTAGATTTATTTCCAAACTTCGCATTTATGCCGAATTTTAATTAAATTTTATTTTGCTTTTTATTGTATTCGTAACTTGTATTCATTTCATGCTTATAGTGTCATTTATAATTATTTTTAATTACTATTAATAGTAATTTATACAATTAATTAAAATTTTAATAATGAGGAAGATGAAAATATCTGGATACACCAGTAAAAAATATATTAGAAAATTTAGAACTTTTTAAAAAGCACGTTAAGAAATGCAGATGATGCTTACATTGCAGGTAACTAAATAAATACTTCACTCAATGTGCGACAAATCCTTTCCAATCTTTTATGATAGAGTGATCAAAAGTATATGTTTCTAATTTGCCCCAAATGCCTTACGTGTCTTTACCTAACCTTGTAAATATGGTGCACGAAATTATCTCGGGCTTGGTACTTATGGCTCCAAATTGTCAATCCCGACTATTACATGGGGTAAATTTTTTTAGTGCATCTTACTGTTATACCCGAATACATATTGGGAGAAGTTTATTTTGGCTTCATCTCTTTGCCAAACCCGAATCTACATTGGGAAAAAGTTAATTTGGGCTTAATTCAATAGATGGTGTTTATGAGCAGTATTGTGATAATTTCATGATCAACCTTAAAAATAAAAAAAAGGTGATATAGTCAAGCCAAAGATTGTTTTTGACAGCAATCTAACTTTGGATGATGTCGATCGCTGTGATCAATGAATATTCTTTCATCCGACAGTCCATAAATACCAGAAAAAATATTGTAAAAGGATATTTTTACATTTTCTAGACAAGGTACTCTAGGACTCCTTTTTGCTCAAAAGAAATACAGTAGGGAAATGTGTTTCACACTGTAAGAATTACGAATCTAAGTTGAAGAAGAGCTTTTTACATAAATAGGATAATGCAGTTTCTGGAAAAAAGTATCCTGCCAGTATCCTACAGTGGATAACCCTGTCCGTCTTAGTGAACGACATTTTATATCCCATATTCCTCTTACTTCAGTGAAACGTCAGCCTATAAGATACTGCAAAGTTTTAAAAATGACGTAAATGTTAAAAAGGTAAGGACGGAAACACGATTTTGTGAAATGATTGCGAGTTGGCTTGGTTCCAGTTCTACCACAAAACTTAATTACTGAACTACTAAAGAGATATTTATTTTTGCTTATTTTTTTAGAAAATAATGCTCACTAGAAATGAACTTTACCACTGTCACGCTGTGCAGCCGCTTCACGCGAATATCCAGTTGCTCCAAACCTTGAAATTTTTTTAAGAATGCAATTCAAAATATCTTTTAACTGCTAAGTATATTTTATGTTGTTCTAAACATTTGAATTTTGCAATAAAAAAAATGAGATTTTATGTACCCAATTCATAAAAATAGCTTGACAGTTAAAAGTCTAAAGCATATGCTTTACACGCCGAAAGTTTCATCAAGTATTTTTGTAGAAACTTGAAGAAATGTCTAAAATCTGAACTTGTCTTTTGACTGTAATACATGCACATCGAGACTGCGTAAAGTAAATTTCACAGTTAATAAATTTCAGAAATCGAATTTATAATTTAGTATTCAAGGATACGCTGTTTTCTTAGAAAACATATGAGAATCGATATCTAGTTATTTATACTTCATACCTTCTTTGTTTGCTCCTCCGTACGTTTTACATCCTGCTCCATTACCCAAATATTGTATTTTAGGAGGTCTTTTTTTTAGCCGAACCTAAAATTCCTGCAGATAACAAAATGCTATTAATAATACACTAACTGAATAGAATTAAGTATAATTTCTTAGAAACTAACTAAAAATCTTATTTACAATAAAAGTGTAAAGTAAAAAACAATAAGAATTAAGAAGCCTCTAGTTTTTATTAAATTTCTAACACTTGTCACAGACATATAAAATTAGGATAATTGTTAATATCTTGAATGAAAATAAATTATTATAACAGAATATTTTATTAAATAACAAAAATAACGAACTTCTAAGCAAATAGTTTTAATCATTTATGTGTTTTTCTTGGTGAAAATGTTTTTTCACAATAAAATTAGCCCAAAACTTCACCTTTTGTAAAATTCTGCATAAAAGCCTCATAATTATAGAGTTTTAGGAAATGGAATATCCTACTATCAAATTAGTTTACTCTTAATGTTAAAATATTTGTGAACGTTAAGAAACTTTCTATTCACTCTCACAAATATTTCAGGCAATGGGTTCATAAATATTATATAGTTCTAAAAATACTGAAGAATTCAAATAGATTGATATAGTTGTCAAACTACATATGAATCACATTAGATAAAATTAATGGAATGTAAAATGTGTAACATGCATAAAACGTTTAGAGAGATTCTTATATTTCTAGGTCCTTAAATTTAATTACCAGTAATCCAAGCAGTTCCAATAGATAGGAAAAAAAATCTTTTTTAAGAAAAAAACATACTTGTTGCGTAAATCGGGTTTCATGAACTTTATGCTAAGTCAATTCTAAAGAAGAAACAATTGTTCAATAGAGATGCTTTTGATTAACGAAAACAATTCTTAAAATACAGATAAACAGCGGTAAAACTCATACGAAAAGTTCCTGAAGGTTTTCACACCTTCTACGGCCCTCAGACACAGGAATACAGGCACGCAGCGATAAAGACTATCCCCAAACAACCCCTCGGTCCTGGACAGACAGACCGAAGTGAACAGCAGAAGCAGAACTAACTCAGTCTCAGCAAGCAACCGCTACCTTCCAATGGTTTCTCGAACAATCCGCATACATGCGAGATCATGATGTCATAGACTTCTCCAGAAATTTCGAGAAGTCTCCAAAATATCACCAAGTTGTCAGAAATGGCCACAAAGTCACCAATAATGATGCCAACTTAACTTTATTCACACTATTCACATCTACGCATAGTGGCTGCCTTACTTTTTTCAGAAATCGTTACACGAGTCAAACAAGATATTAGTTCTTCTGGGAGTAGGCCCCCGGATATAAGTGGTATGAAAGAAACCGTCATGGCACTGCTTTGCTTGGGAGAGATGAACTACTCTTGGTAGATTTCGCAGT
>BMAO01034084.1:0-24700 GCA_019973975.1 Trichonephila clavata
ACATTATAATTATTTTCTCTGTTTTAACGAATAGTTCTTATGAGGTTCATGCTGTTGTAACCATTATATTATATCGCGCCAAACTTCATACAAAAAGTTTTCCAATTGAGGAAGATATATTATGGCAATTTCGGACTTTTCTTCCCAACTAAATGGGTATTGCCGCAAGAAAAATGGTTTGCAGCCAGATAAATTCACATTCCTCTAGTAATGCAGATTTAGTAAGGTGCCAATTCTGTATACGTGACCTTGGACGCTAAGGTTCATGAGTAGATGTTATAATCAGGTTCCAAAGCAACTCTTGGTATTCATTTATAACCCACTGAAAAGATGAAAGGCTGGACCAGCGCATGATTTGAACTTCGGGCTTGTTGCTTGAGCGCATTACATTACCACTAAGCCCATGGCTTGAAGACAAATCTAAAAGTGTATTAAAATGATTTTTTGAAGGAATATTTCTAGATTATTTTAGAGTGGCCTGGATGCAAGAAGTGTCCGTGCAATTAAACACGAAGGTATATTCAGGGAAAATCTAAATTTGTTCTAGAACTGTCTTGAGTGTACAATAAATTTAGTTGTACCACAGAAAACCATTCACAGGGAAAAATAAATCAATTATAAAATGAAAAAAAAAAAAAAAAACCTCAGATAAATCTGTACTAGCCTAAATTTAAAAAAAATAATTCTTCAAATGTGGAGGACACAATAATCCATAACAAAACATCGCACGATGTAAGTGAAAAGCAAGTCGTATTCCTACTTTATACTCAAATGTTGCTTAGTGGATCTTTCTATGAGTTCCTAAAATGTTTCGTCAATTAATTTCATATCTTCTGGATGTTTCTAAGGATATATATTTTTCTCATTCATTTTTGATGTTTAAGGGGACATTTGATAAAATTGGTCAGAGAAAGGTCATTTCTACAAGTTTTTAAGATTATTAAAAAATATTTTTGTTAATTGCAAGCGTTCTTTTGCTCACATTACACTTTCAGTCGAGAAGCGAAAAACGTTTTGTAACAATAAAAAGCATCTGTATTTCACTGCAGTAAATTTTTAATGTTGTTCTAAATTCTGTGCATTCACTTCCTGTGATTTTGTCTTTGCGAATTCCAATGTGTCTGCTATGTTTGTGGGAAATTGAATCAGTGCTATATATGGATTTATATAAATGCTGTAAATTGTTAAGTATTGAATAATTCTGTTACATTTACGAAAAAAATTCAAGAATAAAATCTGAATTTATGCTGAAGGAATCCACTTGTTAATTGCATATAGTTTCTCTGCATTTGAAAACCAAGCTACCACATAGTGAAGTTAATATTTTTTTTTTTGCTACAAAGATATTTTGCAAGAGATTATTGCCATGTTGACACATACTACCAATAGATTAATTTTCAAGTGGGCTTATACAGTTTTTATTATTAAATAATCGAAAAATATTTTCTGTATCTTAAATCCTCATTCACGCCCTTCTCGATGTCATTCACACTTCATCTCATTGTCCTAAATAAATGATTAAGGAAGAAGTGTGGTGTCAGGTTCAAAGATAATAAAACCCTCATATATTATCAAGGTAAAAATATTTAGCTCAATGTTATCTGTAGTATATTTAAAAAAAGTTTATTCGTACATAATGTACTAAAATTACATTTACTATCGATAATAAATGTTCTAATTTTAAACTCGAACATTTGACGAAAGTTGCATTTTAATAAACAGGATGCAAAGATTATTTAAGTCTTCATAAGTCCCTATGTCGCAAAGACTTCGGTTTCTAGTGAGTTTTTTGAATGCAACAATCGTCATCACTGCACGTTAAAGCTTTAGTAGAATAAAGATTGTCCTCAACTTTCTGCAGCCGTTTGAATGCAACTCTTCCAATGGGCTACATTATGTACTAAATTAATTGAGACTAGTTTACTATTTAGAGTATAAGGAAGTATTACTCGAAACTTTTTAGAATTTCCCACTTAAAATGATAAATATGAAAAGTAAATTTGTTAAATTTCGTTTTATTTTCAGATATTTAATATTCAGCATTGGAAAATATTTTTTTTATTTCTAATGGGATGTGTGTGCGGATTAATGTCTTACCATTAAAGACCTAATACACTCAAGGGGCCAAAACATTATGACCACCTGTCAATAACGAGTTGGCCCACCTTTGACGTGTAACACAGCTTCAACCCGCCTTGGCATGGATGCCACAAGTCCTCAGTAGATGGCTGGAGACAGATTGTACCAGATGTTAAGCAACGGTGACGCAAATCCGAGATATTGCGAATTGGTGGTCTTTGAACTCTGAGCTGCAATCCCATGACATCCCAGATGTGTTCTATCGGATTGAGATCCGTTGAGTTAGGCAGACAGGATATTAGCTGGAATTCCGAATCATGTTCCTGGAACCACTCCTACACAATTTTAGCCTTGTGACACGGGGCGTTGTCCTGTTGGAAGATTCCATTTCCAGCTGGAAAAAAAGAAGTCATGTAAGTGTACAACTGGTCTGCAATGATGTTCATATACCCTGTAGCATTCATGATCTGCTCTACCATAGCCACGGGACCCAGTAGACGCCCAAGAGAACGTCTCCCCAAAGCATAATACTGCCACAATCGGCCTGTGACTGGCCTACTGTACATTGAGGGAGCAACTCTCCGCCTGGAAGACGGCGTATCCTGACACGGACATCGGCGTGATGAATGGCAAACTATGATTCATCTGACCAGACCACTCCTTCCCACTGATCCATGAACCATTCGCGATGTTCTTGGACCAGCATAGGTGCAGTTTGTGATGATGCTTGGTCAGAGTAATGGCACACGATTAGGACGTTTGCTGCGTAGTCCCATATCCAAAGTGTACATTGAACAGTGTGCTCCGATACTATTCTACTTGGTCCTGCATTGTACTGGGCTGTCAACTGAGCCACTGTCTGGCCCTGGTTTTGCTTCATCATGCGAGACAGTCTCCGACGACCTTTTTCTTTGATAGCGTGTGGACATCCAACACCATGTCGCCTACTGCTGGTTTCACGCGTTTCATTCATTATCCATTTGCATACTTACAACGGCGGAAAAACCCACGAGTCGTGCAGTTTCGGAAATACTTGTTCCCAGACTTCGAGCCATTACAATCTGCCCTCTATCAAAGTCGCTTAGATCCGCAGCTTTTCCTATCACGCACAGAAGTAAGTGAAAGAATGATTCTTCAGACTGTCCAGCAGCAGTTAAATACCACTTCCAGCTGATCACGTGCATTCCACGTCATCCAGGCTAAGTTCATTGCAAAATGTAGGGGTGGTCATAATGTTTTGGCTCTCGAGTGTACATTCTTCGTGAGTTGGTGTTTCTTTTAGTGCGACATCCTATAGACGGATATAATCGCCAAATGTAATTTCGACGCCCATTTCCTCCACCGATGGAAACATTAGAAAATATATAAAGTGCGATTTTATATTTGAAAAATTTAGGTTTGTTACAATTTTAAAATTTTATACATTTTTAGATGTGATTGGTAATAAAAAGATTCTATAATCACAGTAAATTTTATTTGTAATCATAACTTTGACTGGCATAACTATGGAATTATCTGCAATGATGTTGGATAATTAAATGTTTCTCTGTTAAGTAACCCTATTTTATGCGCTGTAAAAATGATTTTTCTATTTACAAAAGGCCAAATAATATGCCACAAATATTTTGCCACTTTAGTTTCTTTAGTGTCAGAATAGCTAACAGAATAAATTGAATCTTTTTTATTATATTGAAATTAAAAATAAACGGTAGAATTCTTTAAAAAACTAATAAAAATCACAAATATACATTTTTTTACTTTGTTTCAAGAAGATAGTTTTAAATACATATTTTATATTTTTTTCTTTTTCGTAAAACGAACAGCTGGAGACTACATTTTTTCCAACGTATTATTTTTATTTTGTCCTTAAAAAGTTTTTTCAATTTACCCCAACAAAAAGATTATACACAGTATCAGGATTAAGCAAAAAAATTTCCTTTGAAATAACTTTTACATCGAATTGAATATCCATATAAATATATTTGTTGCATTTATAAAGCGTAAAGCTATATTCACGTATCTACTATTCAGCTAAACGTTTTATTCTTAGAAAGAAAAAGTGACAAAGCTGATTAAAAAGAGAATGTCGTTACATATTGAGCACCAATATTTCACATGGTTTCATTTAAAGAAATTTTCTTAAGCAAACTTTTGACGAAGAAGTATTTCAATAGTATTTCTATTTTCTTAGTAAAAAGGAATACAACGCTGAAACAAATGTTATGTATTTCTTAGTTTTAAAGGCAAATTTTAACTTTTTTAGCTATTAGTTTTTTAAACTTAGGAGAAAAAGTTAAAAAATTAAAACTTATTTTCATATATTTATTAATTTTATCTTTTCTTAAAAATAAGAAGTATTCAAAAACGTGTGATATATTTTACAAAGTTCTTTTTTTCTTTTAAAAAGGTTGAAACTTACTTATACCAAAGGCGGTTACTTGCTTTCGCTACAATACAACATTGAAGAAGTCAACGATAGTGGAGAGCCGCATCATTTTAAACTAATTGTGTTCATTATTTAATTTTACTGTAAAAATTAAATAAAATAGTTGCAGTTTTATTCAATTTATTTATTGTTCTAATTTCATATAATCCATAGATTTATGTTTAATGAAACAAATGTGCTTACCTCACTTTTGCTAAAATTTTCTTTTTTATTTATTCTTATATAGGTTTTATTTGCTCATGCCTGTTGAAATGACTCTTATACCTGAAAATACGAGAGGAATCGCGCACGGGAAAATAATCTGTTCAAGGCGGGTTTTTGACTGTCTTTTGGGCGGGGGCCACCATTTGCCAACCCCTGGCATATACAATTCCCTCCTCATAAATGTAGGATATCCCATGGAACTTTTTCTATTTGCAAAAGGTTATATTATATCCTTTTGCAGAGGGACGCCAATGTCAGTCAAAACAGTATTCCACAACAACGCCATCTAGCGTGCTTATTAAGACGCTGACGCGATTTGTTTTCGTCAAAGGCCCACTAACCATCGACAACGAAGCATCGTTTTAGCGCGTCTGCGCTCTTTCGCCACAACTGGCGGAAATTGCAATACCATCGCATATATTATATATATATTATTATATATTTATATATATATATAATGAGTTTTATTTAATCTCTAATGGCCTTCCAGAAGGGACTGACTATCTATCCTTCCTATATTTTTAAATGTCTGCATGTTCTAATATCTATTTTGTAAATATTCTTCCTGTAAATACTCTATAACTCATAATAAATTATTTAATTTCTTTAAATTATGTTGTCTATTTTATTTTTCAAAGTTAACTCATACATCGTAAAAACCCCTAGACACCCCGCTATCTGAAGAATCTAACCTTTTTGGAAGATTTCGGTTAGATTCCTACAGAAATATATACATTATAAATCTAAAATGGGATGGACAACCCCCTGCCCGCCTTGAATAATTTTGCGGCCTACGAGATTCTTTACAACTTTACAAAATATAATTATTTTCTGCAATATTTTTGTTTTTAGTGCATTGTTTTGTAACAAATCCGATAATGGTTTCTATTTTACCACGTTGCTTCTGTTTTTATAGATACTTAGAAGTGGTAGTTATTAATTTTCAGCAATAATGCTCACTTCGTCACGCAGTATCATGCTTGATTCGAATAACTTTTCTTTCAACTTACACCTACGAATGAATCTTTTCGAAAACGAAATTTATACACAACATAAATCGCGCTCAGACTTATCGGACGAATATCTCAATATTAATTGCGATGTGCAAACATAATCATTGAGATCGACTTGAAAAAGTAAGTGAAATAATTGCGAAACAAATATTTCATTATTTAAATAAATTAAACATTATTTGATCATTACGTTATAACTATTATATCATCTATGTCTGTACGCATTAAAAATAATGAAAACACTATTAATAGTTTTTATAGAGTTTTAAAGTTTCACTCCAATGTTTGTAAGGGGTCAAAATGTAATATAATGCTATATAATTTTATATACGGCACTTAGGATTATAATGTTTTACGGAAAGGGCCCACAAGGTCATTTGGGACGTTGACTCCTGCTCTAAAACGTGCAGTGGACATCTAGTGGATCTTAGAAAGTGTATTGGGGAAATTTTTAGCGTATGTTCCTTAAGAATAGAATTATGCCATAAAACTAAGGACATAATTCTCTTTTTACGTTATATAAGAATTGTACATTATTTTTTTTTTACAAAATTAGAACTAGTATCTTGCTTTTTATATTATATGCATTAAAAATTAAATATAACGCTGATTAATTTGATGCCCCTAATACCGGACTTTTCCCTAATCAACACATATAAACAAATTTCTGGGGAAAAAATGAAATACGCAATACGTTTGAAAGTAAGCTACAATTGGTATATATACACAGGGTGTCCCAAAACGACCGCATAAACTCTGCACAGCTAGATTCCTCGTTGAGAGTACATAAAAACTGCCGCAAGAAGCATTCCTGTACAATCCATAGTTTACGAGAAAAATACGAAAAACAAAGTATGACGTCACTTCCGGCGCAAGAAAAAACACTTTATTGAACATATCAACAACAATATTTGCATATCTTTCCAGACGATAATGTTTAAAATGTTCGTCACGTCATGCATGCGCGTGCCGTGGAATGACGTTAAGCCACCGTTGAACTGGTATTTAAAAGGCTGCATTTTTTGCAGCTACCGTTAGTCTTCGTATGGTGGTCATGTATTCCATTTGTGACTACTGCGACATGCCATCTCAAGGAACTGGTGTATGGAGATGTAGTGACAATACAAATGGACTTTGTTGCTCGTCTGCATGCTGCTTATACTTCGGTGGACCCCACGATGCTGCGACGTGTGATGACAGCCATTCCAGGGCGTGCTCAAGCCTGCCTCGACATGCACGGTGGATATTTTGAACATCTGTCTTAAATTGTGCCTAAACTGCTGTTGATATGTTCAATAAAGTGTTTTTTTCTTGCACAGGAAGTGACGTCATACTTTGTTTTTCGTATTTTTCTCGTAAACTATGGATCGTACAGGAACGCTTCTTTGGGCAGTTTTTATGTACTCCCACCGAGGAATTTAGCTGTGCAGAGTTCATGCGGTCATTTTGGGACACCCTATATATATATATCTTGATTTGCAATTGCAGGAAATAAGGCTAGATTTAAAATGCAAATCTTAAATTTAAGTATTAAGTGGAGTATATAAGTATAGATAACTCTTGTTCTCTATTGAAATTCAATATCATTTTTAATCTGGATGCTCATTTGGTATTGTGTTGTAATTATGTAATACTGAATGATAGTTATAAAATTCGTTGATGTTTGATGTCTAAGCGTTTATCATTCATCGATACATATATTGTTTAAGTCGATGTACTAAACTTTTTAGTGACATCTAAGTTTCTCTTTTTTTTGCCGGAGGGACAGTGGATCATCTTTCTTTACCCGTTCTGCCCTATTTTGAATGAAAAATTTCAGTAATTGTAATCAAAATTTTATAAAATATGTACCCTTTCAATTATCATTTCCATAAATAAACAATTAATCACTTTTCCAAAAATTTTATAAACAATTTTTTAATAATTTTATGAACTTGGTAATGAATCTAGAAAGAAAATTTTCCAGGTTTTCTTAAGGAATCTATTGATTTACAAAGTATTTAATAATAACCCGAAACATAGATCTCATGACTTCAAACAAAACAACAACTGAACAATTCATCCAAGGGAGTTTATACCTGGAGAAAGAAAATTTCTAAAAAAACCCGTCACAGAACGAAAAACAAAAGAAACCTGTAAACAACCATGGCGACACTTGAGAAGGTTATTTCCATTACTTCTTTGTCCCTAAAGTAACTTATTCCAACGCTTCAGACACCGATCTGAGACCCAATCGTTCCCGAAATCTCCCATAATACCAACCATGACATAAAATCGCCAATTCTTTCTCACGCCATTCGACTTCTTCAAGAGAATGACTCCCATAATGCAATTGGCCGGAATTTAATGTCAGAGCCCATTAAAGTTTAGTGTTGACGGATTTGGGGAGGAGTGAAAACTTTTTTTCCCTCTTTCTCTCAGCTTATGAGAAAGATTGCTTAGATAACAATGGCAAGGGGAATTATTCCCTAGGCGCTCAGCTTATCCCAAGGAACAAAGATAAGACCCTTAAATGAGTCCAGGGATGGGAAGCAACGAGGTAGAATACTAATAGGAAGAACAGAGAAAGGAGTGTTGGAAGCTGTGCGATTAAAAGAAAAGGTTTGAGAGAGCTCGCGTTTTCGTTTGTGGGGGCTTATTATTACGAGATAAGGTGAATTGTGTGCATTAGTAGTAGGAAGGAAAAGCGGAAGTGAGATTCCTCTCTGAGAGAATTCTTGGAAAGCATGCTGCAGATGTCTGGCATTTTGATATCTTAACATAAGTATGCGTTAATTTCACTCACCATATTTTGAGTTTCTTTGTGAAGTATCGGTATTGGATAGTTTCTTATCTAAGTTTTCTGCGTCTTGGGGTGCTTTTGAAACCAGATAATTGTATCACGTAGTTTTACTTAGAATAGTTACTTTGTGTCTTCATCCAGACGAAACAATAAATATTTTATTTCACACATAAAGCAGCATTAAAGGTTTTTCTGTGGCAAACAATGTATCTTATAATCAAACTTTTATTATTCAAACCCGTATTTTAATGAATCTGGATCAACAAACTTCAAATTATCAACAAAATTTTTTTTTCAATTTTTTTAAAAAAAACCTTAATTGCTTTCAAATTATGAGAAATTTAACTAAAAAATTACTTGTGCTCAGTTGAAAGAATTACTTAATAGAAAATTCACGCACATGACTAATTGACTGAATGTATGAAAAAAATTGTCTCCTAGGTTTAAGGTTAAAAATATTTTAAATAAAAATAACTTTAAATTAATTTGAAAAATGAAAAAAAACAAATGCTCTAACGTAAAACAAGAAAAAAAAATCACGAATAAATGTTTTTATAATCTAAATAATCGGTTTATTTATAGTTGATGTTTTCAATGGTTTACTTAAAAGCATGTAACTTTCATCATCAACACTTTTTAAGTATTAATATTACATAAATCCTGCTTAAATTATATTTGATAATCAGGCTTATACAAGTTATAAGCAAGAACATGCACATAAATATTACAGTATGTATAAACTAAAATTCAGCACGTATAACGTGCGCACACACACGCGCGCATACACACACACACACATATATATATAAAACACTCTATTTTTCAAAAGCTTGGGCCGATATCTCGAATAAATGACTTCAAAAGATAAACACGTATATTTCTGATTTTTTCGTTGAAAAAAAAAACGTGTTATGCGGTGAATACACCTAAACATTAAAAAATGCAGCCTGAAAGTATAGGCGCACGATCTAAGCCGGATTTTACGGTTTGTGTGCGTGCGTACGTGTGTAAAATGATTTTTATATAATTATATGCTAAGAAATAGAAGCATCTGCATGATGATGAAAAAGTAATAAATAACTATAACATATATAATTCACATAATTTAATCAACTACTCATTCGTCTCAGTTGAATAAATTTCTGTTTTTATATGCTCTTAATACTAAAAAATAATTACAAATGATTATTGATAGTTATTTCAAGAATAAAAATCGATTTAAATTATCAAACTAAATTAACATTATGCTGGATTAATCACGCCTACGCACTGGAAGAAAATTTCAACTTTTATTTAAAAGAAAAATTGTAATGGCCCTCCCAAATTTTTCATTTTTACTTAACACATTTCATGGAACTAATTTGATATAGGAGTGGTGATTAAGGAATCACGTCAAGTAGCGTTTGTTGTCGAGTTACATGGAATCCAAGATGGCGGCCTAGCGGTAACAAATCGTTAAGAAAATAATTGTACACATAGATGTTTTGAAATATCTTTCAAATGAAGAATATAGGAATAGATTAAAAGTAACCAATATCAATCAATAATGAATAACAATATAATACAATAAAAATTATATATACTAATAATTAAATTATGTAATATATTATATATATATATTAGCGTATAATATATAACTTAATAGTATATAGTTATATATATATAATATTATTATATGTAATAATGCTCATATAAAAAAATTATAAATAACAAAATGATTACTAGTGATGTAATATAATAAATATTATATACAATAATTTTTGATATTATATTATAAATAAAATAATTACATGATATGTGTTAAAATTAACAATGTATATCAACTAGTAAGTGCTAATAACTTGAAATATTCTAAGAACTGCGAGTTTCTTCAATGAATTTTATCAAACGCATAAGTAACGTTCAAAAATGGGTTATTAAAAAGTTAAATAAAGTGGAAATGTGCGATTTATAGCAATGATTTATAGCACTACACTCATTCTTTTAAGAAAATATCCTGGTACTCACTAAAGTTATTAGAAATATCCATATTCGAAAATAGCATACAATACAACAGAAGATTTAAATAGCAGTTTGAAGAATGATTGCAATATTATACGCCGCGTTATACGCAGGGTATAAGAATGAGAGCTTCAAAATTTTTTTAAAAAAATGAGCATAGAAAAATTAGACTTCTATATAGATCGAAGTACTGTTTCTTTAAAAAAAAAATAACATTTCTTATGAACTTAAGGTCTGAAGTTCTAGAAGTACACTATTTTTTACTAAAGTTTGGAATAATTACTCGAATAAATAATTTCAAAGTATAATAGCATTGCTCAAGTGCATTTCAAGTTTTTTCGGGAAAAACGGGGTGAGAGTTACATGGTGAATATACCTAAAAACTAAAAATTACAGCTTGAAAGTATAGGTGCTCGTTATAAGCCGGATTTTACAGTAAATTGAACTAAAATCATCTGGAATTAATAGGGTTACTGCGAAAAAAAGTCAATAAAAATAACGCTAATATACGTTATTCCCATGGTAACCACATTGCTACACGATGAAAAATGTCAAGGTAACCATATTGTAATGTTATCGCCTATCCTTGGCGAACATAAACAACAACTGGACGCGTAGCATTCCTAAATCAAATTATCACCCATTTATTTTTGTTGTTACTCCGTATAAAATAAAGCGTTAATTTTTTTAAGTGACGTATACTACTTTAGCATGAATTAAAATAAAAATGCATTAAGCGAAAATCAAATTAGTTATTTATTTACAGATGGGAAGCATTATCGTGTGTGTAAATTTTTCACGCACTTCCGATTCATAATTAAAAGAAAAGTTTTGAAACAATTTACACATTTTTCAAGTAACTATGCAACACCTTTTGTTATTGAAATCAAATGAAATCCAAATTAAAAAGAAGCTTCAAAAAGTCATTAAATTCTGTTTTATTGTATCTTGTTTATTATTGAAAGTATCCAATTTAAATATATTAAGAATTTAAGCGAAAAAACTTAGAATGGAAAAGAAACATTGTTATCCAATTTTTAAGAATTCTCAATCTATAATGAAGTGGTCCTTTGTGATTCTCGATGAAGCCATTGACAAAGAAAAAAATTAATCCTTAATGAACTAATGTTAAAATGACAGGTTTAGTCATAAAATCTGGTATCTTCCCCTTGTGTTTACTGAGTAATTTAATTTCGTGTTTTCTTTTTATTTTTTTTAATATTTAAATATCACTTGGTGGCCTTTTATCATTTACAACTGTGAAAAATATTTCCATTCCAGTGGTACAATTTTAGTTTTTTGAAACGAATAATTTGGCTTTTTAACATTGTATTTATATTTTTAAAAACTAATAATTAAACAAAATTTAATTTTTTTTTATTACTGCATTATTTAAAGTATTTTTTGTGTGTGAATTATCTTTTCCGAATAAATCTATACCAGAAAGAAAAGTGAAGTGTACTATTTAATTAATTTCTATTAAATAAAAGGAAATTATTGTAGGAAAACTATTTTCTTTTGTATGAGGAATTTCCACTAATTTATGGTGTTAATTGGATGATGCAAGTAAAAATGAGGCTCTATGTCGTCACGTTTATGTTGATGCTTGGAGATTTGGCACAAATTAGGCTTCCTCCGATCTTTTTGACCGTGGCCGTGGTGGCCTAGTGCTTATGGTTACGAACTCTTGGCTGGAGTATCACGGGTTCGAGTCCAGGTACTGAAGACAAGCAGCGTAGAGGGAACAGATGCAAGTTGAATTTGTCGAAGCTCAATATTCTTCAATTGGCGTGATAGTTAGGAGCGGTGGTTGACAACTCAGTGTCGTCCTCGCAACTTAAACGAGGTTCAAAATTAAGAGATCCATCACCAATACCTGTCGTGTTGCTAAAAAGTGTTGCATTAATATTGATTCAATTGACAAATACTAAACATTACAAGATCTGTAACTTCTGCATTTATGAAATATTTTGCTTTCTACGTAATAATATAGTTTTAAACATGCCTTTTTAAATACTTAAAAATAATTATAAGTGATTTATGTATAAAAATAAATAGTTTTATATAATTCTTTAAAATTTTTTTCTGAAATGTATAACAAGAATTCCTTTATTCTAGTTTCACTATAACGGGTTGCCATCGACTATTGACATAAAACAAAAATACTTGTTTAAAGTAATGAACGAAAATATTAACATATTTATAGAAGTACTAGCCGTTATTTACCTACATCGTTGGGTATTTCATAATATTGTATAAATATATTCTTTTTAAAAATAATTTATTGATATCTAAGCTCTAACACTAAGTGTTCGAAAGTCCTGAAAAACATTCTTCGTTTAACTATCACCTTGCTTTAAAAAAGAAATGTCTTCTAAATAAAAATTTCTAAAATTGAAGTAGAACTACATTTACACTCTCGTTATCCACCCTCATATTAGATTTCCGGAAATCCATTCATAGTGAATCTCTACTCAATAAAATAAATATGCTTGCCAAATTTCAAGCCTAAATTTAATTGTTCAAAAACGGAATTCTTTTCTTGTATACATAACCTATTTAATATCTGTAATACCCGTCCATAGTGGATTTCAATTAACAACAAAAAAATGCTCGAAAAAAGGAAATGTTTATTAATACGCTCCAGTATCTCTCATTTCTTTCATAGGGGTCCATTTACAAAACTTCCTTCCTTCGCGGAACTATAGTGTACTAAAGAAACATACTTATACCAAATTTCAAGTTTGTGAGTCTGGCAGCTGAAAAACTGGATTTTTTATCTGTAACACCGCTTAACCCCTTGCACCTCCCAGGGTCTATTTTCCGCAAACCCAATTCTAAGTTGAACTCGAGTACACGATTACTAAATTTCCAGTAGGTTGGTTCGAATAGTTCCAAAACAAGAGTATTTATATCCCTTTAACCCTTCGAAATCCTCCATAGGCGTTGATTTTTGCGAAACCTACTTTGTGTAATGGATCAGTACTCCCTGAAAGTAATACGCCTACCAAATTTCCAGACCGTTTGTTAAACGCCCCTGTACAACCCCTTTGGGTTTCAGTTTTTGAGGAAACCTTTTTTGTTCTCTGAAAGGAACACGCTTAGCAAATTGAAGTCTGTATGTCTGGTAGTTCAAAAACGGGAATATTTATTTGTAACACCCTTTTAACCCCTTGCAAAACCCTTGTAGGTCAATTTTTGCAAAACGGCTTTTGTTGTGAATCTGTACACTATAAAAGAAAAATGCTTACCAAATTTTAAATATGTAGGTCTAATAGTTCAAAAAGGGGAGTACTTATCCATAACGCCATTTAACCACCTTGGATATCAATTTTTGCAAAACTCTTTCTTAGCGGTTATCTACTTCATGAAAGGAACACGCCTACCAAATTTCATCTATAGGTCTGGTAGGTCCGAAATAAAGTGATAAGTGAGTGAGTCACTTTTCCTTTTATACATATATATATAGATTTTTTTTAAAAAAATGTAAAGGATCTTGAGAAAATTTAAAAAATTTCCTTGCTTTGATTTAATACATGTTACGTTAACTTTCCTTTTACCTAAGTATAATTTATTACAAATTTCCTAGGGCTAATTTTAAGGCCTCTTGCCTTTTCTTATCGATGATTGCCACTAATCATGTATTATCAGTCAATAAAATAAGATAATGCATTATTAACTTTCTGAATGGTGGAACGTTTGCTGTAAAAAGTAAGTTAGAAATAATAAAAAAAATTGTTTACGCCCCTCTCCCTTTCTCTTCGACTGAAAACAATAGTTTAGTGAAGTAATTGATATTTGATGAACCGTATGGTGTTCAAAAAGTAATTAAGATGAGGAAAAAACTTTTTGGTTGATATTTAAACCAAACTCACACGCCCTTTAATATTTTCCTTTCGGTTACGAAACACGTACCATCCTGTAAAGAGAAAAAAATAATTTTAACAATTTATCATATTACATATTAAAGGAAAATAAGGTAAATACAGAATAGTCAATAAATAAGGAATAATACCCATTTTTAGCGTCCTTTTTAACAAAACTTATTGTTTTTTTTAAGAGACTTTCTGTGGAGATGGGAACTGCAAATCAGAAAGGAAGGGTATAAAAATTGTATATAACCTTATCTTAAAATAAGAATTTGGTCAAGCTATTGATGTTTTTGGATTTTAACAACAATAATGATAATCATAAAAAAGCTAATACGGGAAAGAACAGTTTTTTTTCAAACCATTTCTCTGATAGAGTATTTCATTAGGTTGAGATATCGACACTCCTCATGTAAAGTTTGAAAAAAATCTGTTATATAAAATCTGTCATCTAAAGCACTCACACACACACACTTTCAAGTTCAGTTCCCGATTTGAGGCTTCTAAATTTTCATGAACTGAGCGTAAAATTATTAGAATCATTACTTCAATGATTCTAGAAATATTAGATAATAGGATTTGATCATTTGTATTTTAATCAGTATTACTCTTATTTACTTGAAGTATAACCTATTGCTACTTGTTTCAATAGGTTATACTTCAATTGGGGGGGGGATAACATTTCGACTCAATACATCAATTATTTTTTCTAAAAATTAATATTTTTCGTGTTCTTTAACTTCTTGACTACCAGACTGCTCTTTCTAGTATGTCCTTGATGTTTTGACGCATATTTCACTTTTCCTTTTGACTCTGACTGAAGCGCACCTTGTTCGTGTTTCGTTTCATTTTCTAAAAATTTGTACAACTATTTTTGTTGTATATATAATTTTTTATTTTTCTTGCCAATTTCATCGTTGTTAGATGTCAATGAAAGGGATGCTGAATGAAAATGTTTGCCGGAAACCGATGATCACGACAGTAACTCCGATACAGATTTATCTATTTGTGATGAATATGATGAAGAAATAGAACACAAATAATAAAACGTTTATGTAACGCATTTGGAAATGCTTTTTGTTCCAAAGAAAATTTTGATCAATTTTACAAATATTTGTAAAACTAAGACATTTTTTTTATCTTTTGTAATTTTATACAATCCCAACAGAAGAACATCTACCTTATGTTTCATGTGCTGGTTACACTGGTTGCACATCTAAAATAAGGCATGTATCCACATGAAGTTACGATGGGATTTTGCCCTATACATAGCATGTATCCACTAGTGCAGTGGTCTTCAAACTGTGTTCCAAGTCTCACAAGAAAATCGAAGAGAAATTTATAAGTGTATATGCAAAATGGATTCACATTCTGTCTGAACTTTGTACACTCACAAGAGTTTAAAGCTCATCCTCACTTATTCATAAAAACTGAAGATTTTATTTATATATAATATCTTTATTTTGCAATACTTTTTAAACTTTTATTATATTCTAGTAAAAGAATATGAAAACGTTTTATCTTTATACTAGGAATGTTTTTTAAGTAAGGTCCGTTTTTTTAAAAAAATAACAATATTTTGTTTCAAAAAACCTTTATTTTAAGATTGTACATATTTTTGCCTATTTTTCTACATTGTTGTCGAGTTTATTAATGCATTTGTCATACCTTAGAACTAAGATTTTGAAAACCCTCTTCTAAGAAGTATGCCGCCTGGTCGGACAGCCAAGAGTTCACGACAACTTTCACTTCTTAATGCCGAGGCATGCTGTCAAAAGGTCTTTTGCTACTCAACGATAACTCAAGGTCTCGCACTTCTCGAACGATTCGAGACGTAATCGAATCTTTTGGCTGAGAGGTTTTGGACCATGCACCATACAGCACCGACCCTACACCTCTAACGATTTACACCTTTTCCGGTACCTCAAACACAGTCTTGGTGCGAAGCGCTTCAGTGACAACGAAGAAGTGAAAGCGGCAGTAAACTCTTAGCTGTCCGACCAGGTGGCAGACTTCTTTGAAGAGCATTTTCAAAACTTGGTTTTAAAGTATATGTATATTAATAAACTCTAGGCACCTATGTAGAAAAATAGGCAAAAATATGTACAATTCTTAAAGATTTTTTGAAACAAAATATTGTTGTTATTTGTTAAAAAACAAACGGACCTCACTTAAAAAATAGCCCTCGTATATATATATATATATATATATATATCCTACTAGATTGTGAGTATTCTATTGTTTAATATCTCGGGCTCTAAGACATAATTTTACACTTGTTAATTAGCACAAAGTCTTGAAAACCAAATTGTTTTCTTATGGAAATCCCGCCTTTTTTCACATTTGTGGAAAACAACACCTATGAGGAAAGAAAAGAAGCAACATATCAACAGAGTTTATGTTAGAAGCTCTTTTTGCTTAAATTTAGATTTTAAATTTTAGGTTGAAAATTCTCCGTAATGTAAATTAAACGGGACTCCTCACACAGCTATAAACATTTTGTCATTCAGATCATTCTGCTTAAGTGAAATATATTTCTCAACGTAAACAGCAACAAAAACAAATTAAACTTAGAACATGTAATGCGATTTCATTTGATCTCAATAGACATAGAATTAGACATTTTGTGTGAAAAAAGTTTCCAAGTATAATACATGGGTAGATGACATTTGGATCACAAATTAATTTTATTAATGAGTAAATTATACTAAAAAATTAGATTGCATTTTAAGGGGGTCACCCCACAAAAATCGATCCAAAAATCGATTTTTCAATATTGATTGAAAAATAAAATACCCACTCTTTTTCTTTCTAATACCATTTAAATTTTTGTTCTAGTTAAATTAGAAGTATGTTTATATATTTTAAAAAATTTGTTTACATCTGTCAAACCCCAAAACAGCTGATTACCACGCCCCTTTCATATCAAAACAAAAGACACTTGCTACTTTTCAGCCTCAACAAATATTTTAAATTGATTAAAATGATTTATTTTGATCCGTAACTTGTTCAGCAAAGAAGTGAAGTGAATAATTGTAGCTGTCTGTTTACTTTTCTGGAAACTGACATGCTATTTTTTACCTTTTGAAATATTACGAATTTCTGCTAATGGAAACATTGTTTCCATCAAAAACATTTTTAACATGCTTGGTTTAATAATAAAAAGTTTAAATTAAACCTTAAATCCAAAGTTTGGTTTTAAAGTTGTTGACATGTTGTGACTTTTGTGTGTTATTCAAATATTTCTTAATACCAGGTTTACTAAAAAAGTAGTTAATCAAAAAAGATACAAAATTATACGAATTAAACACTGGGCTTTCATATGCTATTATTTTTATTGGAAAAGAGAAGCAGCTGCGATAATATTTTGTAGAGTTATGAATTGTCCCCTCCACACACACAAAAATGGTTTTACGAGTTCATGCATGGGGAGGGAGGCATTAAATAACACGACACAAAAAGTAACCAGCCTATGGTATTAGCTGCTGCCGAAATAATACCATTTAATAATGCAAGTCCTAATGTACCAGTGTTTGTCTATGGTATTTGGCAAAAAAGGGGTCATGTTTCTCTGAATGGTGTTGTTACAGCAGTTTAGTGTGAACACTGGGAAAGTTGTTGATGCCGAAATACTATAGAAAAATGCTCATGTAATTTTAACGGCAATGTACATAACATTGAGTGTTCGGCAAATTACTTCGGAAGTAGTAGGGGAATGGAAGTTGAAGGTGCACTTTGTATCTTCCATTGCTCAGAGGCACGGCACAAAAATTACGATTTACAAAGTACGACAAAATATTTGGGTGATGAGGACTTTAAAGCAAACAAAGCAGTTTTAGAATCTTAACCTTAAAAAGATGTCAACATTAAAACATAGTGGTCATGTTGAGAAAAGGATGGAGACATGGCAAGGCATTAAAATAAAAATGTAAAGGCAAAAAGTTTGTGGACAAAAAAATCTCTAGGAGGTTGTTATAGATTGACAGATGCAGGAATAGACAAATTGTAAAGATACTATGTTTTGTGTGGCTATTCGAAGCAACTCAGAAAACTTGTCAGCCATGATGCAAACTATTTGGGCTATATATTTTTCATAAACTCTACACAGATTTGAATCTACGACAGGGTTTATGCCCGTGGGATATGATTCGCGGTGTGAATATAATAGGTTCATACTGAAAGGTGACACATATAAGCTTAACCACAACTCACCTACTATAATTTGCAATTGCTTAAAAAAGTATTTAGAGATCTCTCTATTCTTAAAACTTTTATTTAGGTAAAACTCAAAATTCAATGAAAGCTTAAAGCGTATTTGATTTATAGTTCCAAAACTGTTTTTATACAATTGGAAACTTAAAAATCTGGAGTATATGAAGCTACATTTTTATATAATCAAGATTTCATTACCAAATTAAAAGTTTTAGATGTATTAAACATTCAACACCTGGATTTTACATATGTCGAGCGTTTGAAGAAGTAGATCATGTGCATATTAAGAAAGCGAAATAGGCAGTTTTACAATGAACCAAAGAAGCTAGAATTAAAAACAAACAATTAAAATGTCGACAAGAAGATGATCTTGCAGATGATACCTGGAATCCAAGTTGTGGTTCTGGTACGCATTAGTTAATAGTAAATTTTTACTTTAAATCACTATTTCTAAAAAGTGTAAATTTCAACACAAATGGAACATTTTTGAAAAAACTACTTAATTTTAGATTTGAAACTTTGCACTTGTGTTAACACTATACAAATAAATATGTTAATGAGAGATTTTGTCAAAAAAATTATTCAAAAACATTTTATGGATTAAAATGTACAAGAATTTTCATCGTTTTAAAATTTGACGTGTTACTCCACATATGAACTTTTTAAAAAAAACTCATCAAAAATTTGAAAAATGCTCTCATTAAAATAATAAAAACAATAACAATAAATCTACAAAAAAATTCATGACTGTACAACTTGTCAGTTTTTCAAAAATGTTCCTTAAATTTAGTCATTTTTAACATTATGGAGATAGGGAAAAGGCTACGTGAAGTGACCCCCTTAATAATAAATGCAATATTTCTTTAAATTACCTTTACATAAAGTACTATAACATGTTGATCTACTTTAAATATTACTTTGATATTTATTCTTCTAAGCATGTGTATGGAATAGGGTTCCACGAAAACATTTTCTAGTTATAGGGGTTTCATGAAAGCACCTTCAAGTTATAGTGAGTTTGAAATTTTGAAGACCACTGCACTAGTGGTTACAAAGTACTCACGTGGTTAACTGAGTTTGGATAATAGTGCTTGTCTTTGTAATTATTCGTCAAGAAGCTGTTTTTTTTTTTTTTTAAAATTTTAGTTCATCGCGAATTACAAATTTAAAGCCACCGATTACTATCTTGTATTGGACAAATATACATTGTTTGTCAAGGTTGTGATGTTAATATAAAATATTTGCTTAAATTACTTTTCTTTAATGAAATAAGCAACCTACACATATTTCTAACTTTAAAAAAAAAACCAATTTTTCAAATACATAAATTAAGAAGTGTCATTGGACCATCTAACGGAAGTAAGTTCCATGTACCTAACTTCCTTTTTCTAAATTATTTCTTTCTTTTGTAAGAATGGGTATTAGTGAAATCAAACTAAGCAGAAAACAACCCACGCTTAAGTTCTCAATTCTTAACGTCTTTATTACTTACTTCCTAACAAATCTTGTGAGCCCTTGCAGCTTCCGGCGAACATCTCAACCCTAAGCTGATTACGTCATGACATTTCTTAAGGCTATTCCCTTCTTTCATCTTTGACTCGTATTAAAGGCAATACAATGTCCTTGTCTACTGTTTTTCGTACTCTTTTTTGCTGCCCCCTTTTTTTTGTCCTTTTTTCTTTTTTTAAGGACTTACGTGAGGCCGTTTGCTCTTTAGGATCAAGCGAGAAAATAAGGCTTAAGATGCCCATGACAGCTCTTGCATCTGTTAGCCATTTGGGTCATTCGGACTAAAAGAGGTTAAGTACACGTGGAATCCCTTACTTATGTGGTCTAAAAGGATTAGTGAATGAGGTGTTTATATCTGCAATAGACTATCGTATGCAGACTTAAAGGGGTTTTTTGTCTAAAGAATAACGGGAAACTAGTAATGACTTGAAAAAAAAAAAAAACACTACTGAATTTGTAATGTATTTTAAATAAGCATAGAAAGCTTAGTTAAAGCACATTACAAATGCATTGTATAATTGAAAATCTTAGTGCAAAACAAAGAATGATAAAACACATTGTAATTATTAGTTTCTCAGATAAATTCAGAATTGTGTGTTGTTTTTCTAAGATTTTCCCCCTTTTTCAAAAAAAAAAAATTCTCCTAGTTATTATTAAACAAAAAGCTCTCATTGTTTTACAAGTAATTATCCATTAGAGTAAATTTAAAAAAGAAAAGATTCCTCTTAACTTGACGGACTTTTGTTTATAACTTTTCCTTTCTGTCAAGAAGGGTACTACCATGTGTCGTTGGACATTTGAAATAATATAAATTGCTTTTCTTTGTGATTCGAATTTTAAAGAAAAGGAGAAATTCATATATCTCCGTCAGAGAATAAAATAATTCGGTGAGATATTGACATTCTGGATTTTTGATGAACCAAAAGAAGCTCAGAATGCAGTTAAGAAAGAGATTTTGCCAGATATTTGAACCAGGCCCGCTTTCAATAAGACTATTTCGTTAGAAATATCGACTGCATAACTTGTAAAGGTTTTAACATATTTTAGAAAAAAAATTAACCATACGAGAGCATAAGGTATCAGTAAATTTTAGTATTTAACACTATTTTAGTTTTATACATAAAATAAATAAGTCACATGAAAAATACATAATAGAAATACACACAATTATTTGTCTGTATCAGACTTTTTTATTTGTCGAATTTTACTATGTTATTGTACAAAGATACACTAACCGAATAACATAACATGTGAGAGCACCCAATAATATATTGCTACATAGCACAATAAACTGAAATAATAAGAGCACATCCCCCTAGTGTTTCATTATTGACACCAATTGATTTTGATAGTCGTTTTTCTAAATATTCCCGTTTACCTAAATGCGTTTGGCATATGTTTTATTTATGACATTCTTAATAAAAAAGCAACTAAAGTTATAATTAAATACGACTCTCACCAATTTTAAAACGAGGAAAATGTTCCCTTAGTCGTGGAAGTGTAATGGAACAAACTGTGAACATAATTAATAAAATTTCATTAATTGAAAGTCAGTGTCATTCAAGATTATAATACAAATGACTGATTAATGTATTTAGTGTCAGTAAAAATGTGACACCAATTTTAATTTTTTAATAGATATTATAGAAAACAGATTGTATGCGTGTGTAAATGTTACATTACAAGCTATCTAAATTAGGATAAACACTCCCCATTGGAAATTACAATGATATTCGACGGCTAATTAATGAAATAACAACTGAAAAAAGCAAGAAAAATAAAAATGGGTTACTTAACACGCGACACTAATTCCATTACATCGTTTTATTGCACGAATACATCTGATTTAAATGAAATGTTTATGCTTCTTCGAAAACTATCAGATTTCACAAACAAAAACAATTTTCTCTACGCTGGATTTGTAAGCTTACTCAAACGTCTTAGTTGTAGAATAGTAACTCCTAAAATAAGAAGTAAGAAAATTGTTCCACACATTCAAGAATTGCTCAGTCATCCGTTATCGTCTTCTCATTATTCGCAAACTACCATTCTGCTTCAAGGCATTCGGCATCTTGCCAGAGATATTCTTTTTTTTTTACTTTTCATTCTTTTTGGTTCCATCAATTGTGAGATCTATTGCAGAAAGAGAGCAGGAGGGAGTGTATTGTTGCTCTTCCTCCTCTCGCCAGCAAAGACAACAATAACTTTTTAGGTGGAAAAAAGTGCTAAGTAATTTTACTCGGAGTCTAGAAATTTATATTATGTTCAAAGATTGTATGTTTAAAAGAGTTTTAATTAACGGTATTTGTTGTTATTTGTTTCTGCGAGCGTTGCTTGTTCTCTTCTAGATTGGTATATCATCAGCATGAAAAATATCCAAATTATAAAGCTTAAAGGCTTATAAATCTCTTGATCTGCATTATCTGAGTTTTGACTTGGATGCATTTATTAACTGGATGGAAAATTTTCGAAGTATCATAATCACTTGAGGAAATAAATGTTTATTCTCTAGTAGGAAATTTGAAAAATATACGAGATTTAACTTAAGAAACTACAAAACAGTATATATATATAATATATATATATATATATATGAAATACAATAATAGTTTTCTTGTGTAAGTTTCCAAGTATTAATAATATATTAGAATAGACTTAATTTGTAAAATTAAAAAAAAATACTTCAATGTTTCTTAAAATAGAAATTGTAGTTCATCTTTATAAAAATGAACACTCTGAAGTTTTGTTTTTCATTTGATGTTAGAATCTTTATTTGATAAATTTAATTTTGTTGCACCCTGTTTAAGCCAACCTTCACAACTTTCTTAGGCTTTTAGTAAGCTTGTAATAGTCTTGCCTGTGCGCCTAAAGGTGTAGGAAGATTGGAAGGAACATTAACCATAGCTTAACAAAACAATCTAATTTATTCACAATATTAATCCCACACAAATTCAGTCAATCTAATCTAAGAGATGTCCCCAATTAAATCCCTATGTAGACAATAAACGAGGTAAGCGTGATATTAGAAAACTGCAATACTAACCACACTTATTCAAGGCGATCACTTTGACTTCTTAGCTATCTAATCTGCATTTAGTCTCAGTGACAGTTCGTCACTTTAAGTAATTCAACTAGCAAATACTAAATATCCACGATTCACATTCAAGTTGATTAATCTCTGCTCCAATAGCAGTCTATCCTATCTCTTTCTCTAACCTGAAAACCTAGAATATATAGCAGTCTTAATTAACATAATCAAGCTTTCTTCTTCGAAAAACGGGACTTCATAATAAAATGATTTTTAAAAACCAGAAATTCCCCAAAAGTACAATTAGTTGAAGGAGCTCAGTCACAAGCTCAGATATTCCCATTCATGTAGTGCTGCACATATTAAGCACTTAATTTTGTATATGTGATGTAAAGTTTACAAATAAATATGTATTGTGAAAAAAATTATAGAAGAAACTTTTGAGAAATTATTATAAATTTCTTTATTTTCATTTAATACTCATTATAACACTGAATATCATTAAGTTAAGCAGAATCCCATTATACGAAACCATAATGCAATGGGGGAAAAGACTGAAATTTCAAAATTATTTGTCAATCCAATACAGAAAAGCTCGTAAGAAAAATAATTTTTATTATACTGCATAGTTGGTAAGTATTTATGACAAAAGCAAAGTACGGTAAAACTAAATTATGTTCAGGTTTTACACACAAATACAAATACTTCACGTTCTGCTTTTTTAAATTTTGGCAAGTTTATATTCGTGCATATATTGGTGCATTTTTTGTTATCTGGTGGTTTTACAAAAATATCTAAAATTTAAGAATACGGCACTAGACTAGAGTGAATAGAATTAATGATTTGCACAATTATTTCAATTATATTCATTTAAAGGAATTTATTTTTAGATCAGGATATCCTTCTCAGTTTTGTTATGTTTTTCTTCCTGCAGACATTATTATATAGCTTTAAATGTGGGTTTTGAATGCAGTTAGCCAGGTACTGGAAGCGAATTCAAGATTATGAAATTAATTTAAGTTTCATTAAACATTCTTCAACATTTCAAATCTTTGTGATATATAAAATGAATTATATTTCATTATATGAATTGTGGAGTCGTGGTACTCTTGGAATAAGTTGAATGTAATTGTTTCAATTTGAAATTGTATGTTTACATTTCTTTAATTCATTCACGTGACCCCACTAATCAAAATATTTTAGACATAATTCATGATTGTCTAACAGTTTTTAATTATTTATTTTTTAAAAAAAACTTAATTACAAGAATCTTGAGTGGATTCACTTTTAACCTAAATTATTATTTAATATGATATAATGATAGTTAAGAGACGTTCAGACCTTGTTATTGTAACTATTAATAGCTTAAGATTTCTCAGAATGTCAGAAATACACCCATAAAAAAACTAGAAAAGTAATATTTTTTTAAATAAATTGTTTCATAGACTCTAATCTTTAAAAAAATTCTATCATCTTTTCTTTATCAAAAGAATTAAATAGGAAAGCTAAGAAATATAAGTAACTACTTGAAAATGGCAACTTAGATAATCCTTTGTG
>BMAO01034085.1:0-150394 GCA_019973975.1 Trichonephila clavata
AAATTTAAAGTACCAACCACTGGAGATTAAATTATAGTAATCCAAACGCTTCCCATGCATTAAAAAATTAAAAGAGCATTTGTTTTATTTGTGATACTACGAAAAAAAAGCATTCAAGATAAGCGCACTCTGAATTTTTTCCGATAATTCATTTGATTGGTTAAAAAATACCTCGTTTGCTTCATGTAAAAAAGAAAAAGAAATTTGAATAAACATAAAAATTATTCAAGTGCAAATGTTGCCCACGCAACGGCTTATAATCATCATAAACCATTTTAAGTGCTTATTTATCCTAGAATGTTTATGAGTAAAATCATATTTTAATGAAAATCAGTATATCGTTTACTTTGCATTGACCTAATATTATACCTAAGAGAGTCTATTTCGCAAATAAAAATGCTAATGTTAAAACATTCAATGTTATCATTATCATTATTATTTCTTTATCATATCTTTATCATTATCATTATTATTTCTTTCTAATTATCATTATAATTATTATTTATTTACCATAACTTTATCGTTATCATTATTATTTCTTTATCATATCTTTATCATTATCATTTTTATTTCTTTATCATTATCATTATTATTTCTTTATCATATCTTTATCATTATCATTTCACAAATGATAATTCTAATGCTTAAACTTTTAACATTATCATTATCCAGTTATCTCCCCTATTGAAAGTGTATGTTTTTAACAAGTGAGAGAACAGGAGAACGTGCTGGCTCATCGAAAGCCTTCCGTGTTAAAGTCAGGGCAAGAAGGACAATGAAGAGTCTTGCGTTTTCATGTTCAAAAAATGGCATCTCCCTCGAAGATAGGGCAGAATTACTGGCTGTTCAGATTACCGATGACGCAAAAAACAGGTTTTAGCTTTAAGTATACAATGGCAGTCCATACCATGACACGGGGCCCGTATGACAATATCGAACACAAACAGGTCACGTGAATTCTTCTCGGTAATCCAGATACGCATCCGCCCATCACGATGCTGCACGCAGAACCGGGACTCATCAGAAAATACGACGTGGTACCGCTTTTGTATCCAATTTTGTCATAGAAAGAACCGCTATCGCTGCACGTCTCTTCGGTGCAGTTTCAAGAGAAGCCACAATAACGATCAACCGGAAGGCAGTCTGTCGTTGCACAGTCCATTCGCATACTTGTGCTAAATACAGGTCTACATCCTGACTCAAGGACCGTATTGTGGTTGTGGCGACAGCCACGTAAAATAATTTTCTCTTAACCAATAAATATTCAAATATGATTTCTGAAAGAGAATTCCACTGCTTATATATTTTTCCCCTTTCCTTCCCCCCCCCCTTAAAATAACAAAAATGTCCAATCCTTTTCAATGCACCTATTATATATAATTATGGACTTCTGTTTCTTTATAAAAAAATATTTAGACTTTTCTTCGTAGTGGCCTTTGAATATCTTAATGCTTATCAAAACATGCAACATCATTTACCTTTTCATCATCAGTCCGACTTCTGAGAGTAGATAGAAATGATATGAAAGTATACGACTGACATTGGTGCCTGGAGCTAACAAGCTAAAAATGTTGCAAGGAAGAACTTATTGTAGTGATTGAGAACGAATCATTTGATCTACTTGTTTGATTATTTTCTTTAGATTAGAGTGGAGCGCTTCAGAATTAATATTCAAGTATGATTTATTTTCAAATCATATCCTTTTTGCATTAATCACTGCAAAATTTCTTGTTATATTCATCTGACATCAATAAAGAGCAATGTCTGGAATTTTTCTTTTTTTAAGTAATTAAAAACACTATAAAATTTCTTAAAACATTACAAAATTGTCTTTTGTGTGAATACATTTATAATCATTGTAGACATTATGCGGCGTTTAATATATATGTCTTTGCCATCTTAATATATATATATATATATATCTTTTATCAAAAGAAAATTTCAAAGTTTTACTCACTCAAATGATGTCAAAGTTCCTTTTCATTGATTTTGAAGATTGAGTAAGCCTTAATTATAAATGCGTGTGGGATCTATAAATTCAAACTGTTTTGCTATAAGTCGAAAATACCGTGATGCACAAACGCGTAATGAAATAACTTTTTCTTCATGTTATGAAGTGGGTTGATTTTTGATCATTTTTTGGTGTTAGACAGCTTTGAGCTGTACTTTTGAATCAGTTCTTGTATAAAAATATAAGGAAATTTTTCTTTTACATATTTTTTTTCATTTTATTTCTTTAATTGTTTTGATGAAATAGGTATTGCAAAATAAATCACAGAAATAAAAATAAACAGAAAATATGAAGGAAAGTATTTAAAAATATAGCTAGGACTTTCTAATCATTATAATATGTATGATTCACTAAGACTATTATTAACTACTATTTACTTTTAATATAGCTCATCTATCCCACAGAAAAGTACACCCATGTCCATAAATTAAGGATAATTCAGAATCACATAGAAATTGAACTCTAAAATAAAAATTTCAACTGTAGAATGATCACACACATCTTGAAGAAGAATAAGCAAATTACAGGAAACCACCAGATGGCGCGGATAGTACGTCACAATGACGAGAGTGTCAGTGAGTGAGAGTGAAAGAATATTAATGTCGCACTGATTAGCAACACGAGGGCTTTTGGCGACGGTCCGCGTAATTTTGAACCATGGTCAAGTGACGCGGACGTCACCTGAGCAGGCACCCCCTCTCCTAACTACCACACCACACCAACGGGAGGACGTTTGAACTCTCGACAGATTTAACGTGCATCGCTCCCCTACACGGCGGATCTTCAGTGGTACTAACGAGAGTGTCAGAGAGGGGTATATAAGGAATGGGGGCAAAGAAGTAAAATTGTTCACAAGCGCTTTAAAAGCCTTTCAGTGCAATAACCGCGTAGTTATGGCACAAAGGAAGCATTTGGATGATTTTTTACGTGGTAGAATTATCGGACGACTGGAAAGTGGACGTACCCAGCTGGAAGTATCCGAGGAACCTGGAATCGCCCAGAGTTTCCTCTCCAGGCTTTGGTAACGATTCCAAGATGATCGTAATGTGAGTAGATGTTACAGCACAGGTCACCCCCGAGTTACAACGCCGAATGAGGACCGTTATTTGGCAGTTACTGCCAAACGAAACAGATGGAGCACAGCATCAGACCTATCTCCTCAGCTCTCTTCAGCTAACGGTACGACAGTTTCAAGGCAGACCGTGTACAGACGCTTAGGGCACATTGGTCTATATGCTCGTAGGCCTGTCAGATGTGTTCCCCTTACCGCAACTCAATGTCGCCTGCGATTAATCTGGAGTAGAGAGCATGCATTGTGGACACCGCAACAGTGGTCTTGTGTGATGTTTTCCGACGAGTCCAGGTTTAGTTTGCAGTCAGATTCTCGCCGGACTTTCATATGGAGAGCGCCAGGTACCTGTTACCACCAAGAGAACACCATTGAACGACACTATTAAAGTGGTGCAGGATGGCTCGTTTGGGGGGGGGGGATTATTCTTGGTTCCAGAACTGACCTGCATGTTCAGAATGTAATGATGACAGGCCACATCTATCGGGATGTTATTCTGGAACAACATGTACGTTTGTTTCGGGGCGCCATGGGTGCTGAATTTCTGTTTATGGATGACAACGCCCGTCCTCACCGTGCAAACATTGTAGACGAATGCCTTCAATCGGAGTATATCACCCGTATGGATTGGCCAGCATACTCACCGGACTTGAATCCAATAGAGCATGTGTGGGATATGCTTGGTCGACGAATTGCAGCCCGTCAACCCCCTCCCACCTGTCTACCGGAACTTCGGAGGGCATTGCTTGATGAGTGGTGTAATATTCCCCAAGATCAGATTGATAATTTGATACTCAGCATGCGTAGGTGTTGTAAGGCCTGGTTTGCATCGTGCGGGAGACATACTCCGTATTAACCATCTTACTAACCATGTTATACTGTTTTTTGTAAATAGGTTCTTTTTTGAAATTTGCTCCAGGGAGTAAAATTCACAATTTTTATTAATTATGTCAAACATATAGCATCTTTTTTGCTCTTTACCTTTTGTTTAATAAATAGATTTTACAAATAAGTAATATTTGTTTTGCTTCTGTCTCTTTCTTTGCCTGAACTTCATTATCCTTAATTTATGGACATGAGTGTAATATGATGTGACAAAAGGGGAGATGTTTATTATAATTATTTTTGAACCAACCTAAATATTTGATAATATTTAGGCGGTTGTAAATATGGCAAATATGCGAGATCTTTCCTCTCCTTTTTAATATAAGCAACGTATTTTTTCAAGAAAAACGAAAATTTGAATCATATTGCTTGAAACATTTACAAACTGACGATCTGATAAGCAAAGTAAATATTATTTCCTTAAGAATTTCATGAAACCCGCTAATCAACAATTCACGCCACGCGACATTAATGAACCAAAAATGGTAGTCTTCCAACCGTTGTGGAAGATAAAACCATTCCTAAGTATCGTTCGCCTTCATAACACATATAATGTTCCCTGTGTTTCTTTTTATTACAATATCGCATCGAGTTTTTTCTTTACGGTTCTAAGTCTTCTCGTAAACAGAGGATTTCTGTTTTCAAACTGCTGTCATCGTCAATACTTTGCGCTTGCTATTGCACTGTGTTTTCATTGTTTATTAGATATTCATGGTTCACTTGAATAACGGTAAATAGAAAGAATTTGATAAAGTTGTTTTCAACGATGTTCTATTTTTCAGTCTCGTGTAAGATTTTATTGGTAAAACCCGAAAACATTATACTGTTGTTTGTACGTTTTTCAAAAGTTTTTATTTGATAAATAATAGCACTGGAGCTAGTAGAAGCCATACATTTTTACACCTTTTGATTTCTAGGGAAACGTGGATCTAAAACAAGAATATTCGCTTAGGTATCTGTCATTTGGCCATTGTTTTGAATATTTTAAGTCAATAGGTTCCAGAAGCATGACTTATATCAAAGTAAAATTGCTAAGTATTCATATTTCTGTAGCTGAATAAAATTGTTTCAAAACAAGTGTAAAAAATTAGGATATTATGTATGCTATACGGCAGTTAAAAAATATGAATACAGTAACAATACATGTATGTGTAATTCTTACAAAAATAGCTGTAGATTTTTTTTGTGGGATTTCAATTTCTTATGTATTTTCAAGTCCCCCCCCCCAGGAATTAATTATAATGTGGTATACTTTATGAATATATTTAGTCTGGGAGTATTACTTTTTAATTTTTTGTTCCAATACTAAATTAAAAGTTTCTTACATAACAGATTAATAAAAATTAGTTCCAAGGACAATATTTTTTTTTCACGGAATCGACGTTAAATTCTCAAATGGAAATTGATCTCTCTAATCCATCCATAACTATACACATTTTTGGAAACAAATATTAAATCTTGAAAAGATATTCTAAAATAAGTAGTCGCCTTTTCTCAAAAAAAGCTATAATTAAAAAATATTTTAGTTAATTTTGGCAACAAGATATCAGAGAAATCTGTTAAATAAAGTGTGGTAAATATTTTATGATTACGGTGTCTAAAGTCATAACAGAATACACAGTGTGGACAAACAAGCTTAGCAAAGCAAAATAGTAGACGGAAAGAGATTCTCACACAGTGTATGAAACCGACCGGTATAGAAGTGAATTGTAATATATAAAAAGAGAACAACTGCAGAAAAAGTGACTGTAGATCTCAATCAGCATCTGGATTCTCCATAATCAATAATTATAGTTAGAAGGCACCTTCATAAACAGAACATTTACCACAGAGCAACAATTCTCAAGCTACTTGTTACAAATGCTAATGCCAAACGTCGTCTACAGGGGTGTCATACTCGCAAAATCTCTCCAATTGATATATGGAAGAAAGTAATATGGTCTGACGAATATATATATCGTCTTTAACATTTTTCTTTGCAACAGGATGGATATATGTTTGAAGAACAACTACACAAACATATGATCGTGATTGTCTCCTTCTAGCAACCAAGCATGGAGGTGGTTCTGTCATGATATGGATAGCCATGTCATGGCTGTCTTCTAGATCAATCGTAACCCGGAAAGGAAGGATCACTGGATTTTAGCTGACCTGATGAAGCAAACTTTGTCTCCTGCAGAAGATTTAATTTTCCGTGATGATAATACACGTAACCATGCAGCGAAACTCTTGTCCTATCGTAGTTTGATGAACACGAGGAAGGAGTTCAACATCTATCTTGGCCCACACTGTCACCTGGCCTCAATCAAACTGAACCATTATCGTCTTTTTTAAAGCATTCAATATGGAATCGATATCCTCCACGGTATTTCTCCCCAAACTTTCACATTATTTAAATGGAGAATGGTACAATATTCCTGTAAACACTATCCAGCACTAGTATGAAGCAATTCCCACGTGAATCCAAGCTGTATTACATGCCAAATACAGCCCTGCACCAAACTAATAAAGAATTCTCTATAAATCTAAGATGGTTCTATTATTTTGATAACCACCTGAATCTCATTACTGTTCTTTAAATACAAAGTAGATAAACACAACATATTTCATAAATTAATAAAAAATCAACCATTTTGTCTATAAAAGCATAATTTGGAAAGAGTGTTTGTAGTGGTGCAGGATTTTCCTTTCTGAAAGTTACAAAAAATAATTAGCTTGAGTTCTTACACATAGATGATGGTTTATCGTGGTCATTTTTCATCAATTAATGTTAATTTGTTTTTACTTTCCAAGGCTGTCTGTGGGGAAATTTCGAAATATTTCTTTTAAAGAATTTCGCTACTATGTTTCAAGTTCCATACTTTAGCTTGCATTCTCATTAGCTGATAGACTGATTTTATAATTAAGGCGATATGGTACCCTAAAAATAATTATACTGTCAAAAAATTTTTATTCGCTTATCTGATACCCCGATCCTTTATAAATATGCCTGCAAAATTTCAAAGCATTACCTGCATTTTTCATTAAGTAATGGAGCAATGTTTGATGCTAAACAGCAACTACCACTCCAACATTTCAGATTATCTGCTAGAAAAGAGCCTGATTAAAAATGAATTAATTATTTTTCTAATGCGCATCAATGGGATTGACATTATATATGCAGTAATAAATCATTTTAAGAAAGAATTGTGCAATTCATGCAAAAATTCTAGTTTGTGAATTATTTACTGGAAGATCAAATGGATTTGGTCAAGATTTAAAAGGTGTGCGTGCTTTTTATGATATTATTATGAATGAAATTAAAACTTGAAAACGGACTCTCCCAAAGCACAAGTACTAAATCTCATTTTGATAACTCAGATAATTAAAAATCTAATTCACAAGAATAGAAAGACTCTCCCATTTTTATAAATTTGTTTTTGGTGATATATATATATATATCCCATGTGTGCGAGATTCAACACTTTTATTATTAAAATATTTTAAGCTATTTATTTAAACAAATGCACATATACAGTTCATAGATTTTGATGTATTTTACCTATAAATTGTTATTTGATTTTGCTTTTATTCGTGTACAATATTTAACATGCGAAGGCTTTTAAAATCATGGAACTAAAAAATAAAGGCATAAACATCTTTTATACATATTGTGCATTAGCTCTGAAGTGTGTGTATTTATTTTTGATTATAATTATTAAGATAAAGTTTTATGAAATATTGAACTTTCATTCGTTTTTTTCTATGTATTCATTATGGCAGTATACTGTTTAATTGTTCTACATTTGTGCAATTTTTTAAGGTAAGTAGTTTTAAATAAGCTAATTAACAGCTCATAAAAGTTTCAGACTATTCGATGAATATTATATCATGCTATTCATGGAATGAAAACTTCAAACTCATATTTCTCCATGTTGAATTTTTGTACATATACTGTTATTCAAAACCTTAAGGCTTTTTTGAGAATTGAAGTATGGGTTTGAAATTTTTTACACATGTTCTGAAATGTATGTTTTGTAAAACTGTGCATGGAATTAGCTCTAACATGTTTAGTACTTTTTCTAAAAAATTTCCAAATCAAAATTAATGTTTTTTTTAGAACTTTTGGGAGTTTAACTACAAAAAAATTAATAAAAAATTAAAGAGCAACAGCAAAAAAAACTCATTTACAGTTTTATGTAGTATAGTATAAGGTACTTGGAAAAAAAATTTTGAATAAAAAGAGGCATACTTAAAAAAGCCTTAAAAATGTAAAAAATGCTTAAAAAAGCTAAAAAATTTTTAATTTTAAAAACATTTTGCAACAAATTAAAGTTTTTTTGTATGTAATTATTATTTAATATTAACCTTTATGAAATGTAATTAAAACCAAATATAAAACATTAAAAATAAAAAAATTGTGAAGGTGGTACCATATCGCCTAAATTTTTGAAAATTAAATCTTGTTGCATTTTGTATTTTTATATTTTGTACTTTAAACTTATTTATTGCTTTTGGCTTAAAAGCTTTCTAGTTTACATAAATTTAAAGAAGTATGATGTATTTATGTTTCAACTTCTAAAATTAGAAATATTTAATTTTTTGTTTAATTCTTTCAGCGTAATCCATAAAGTATAATTATTCGCATTTGATTGATGCACTAAAGACATTTTAGGGGGAAAATATTGAATAAAAAAGTTTTAGTTAAATAACAATATAGTCTCTTTAAGTTTAATTAATATCAAGTAACTAAGGTTCAAACTCTGTTTTGAAGGACAAAAATAGAATTTCGTGGAACTTTCTTATGACGTTTATTACAAATGAAACTAGGTATCACTTATATGATATTTGTTAAAAGTAGCAAAAAGAATAATGGTTTTTTGCTAAATAATCAATTTTCTTTCTCATGATTAATCACATATAGGTTCAACTGTAAAATAATTTTAAAAGCAATATATATTTAGATTGTAAGAGGCTATATATATATAGAGAGAGAGAGAGAGAAAGAGATAAGATCTGTTATTGATTTATAAGGAAAAAAAGCCTTACTTGGAGGGATTGCTTGATATCAGTGGAAAATATTTCTTTAATTTTAGGTTGTGGTCTAAGAAATAATACTTCAAAACATTTTAGGAATATATTGCTTATTTTATAGGGTGTTATATTAATTTAAAGTTTACATTTTGGTAAATAATTCCTTTGAGAAACATAGAACTTAGTATTTTAATATTTCGTTTGAAAGATCTTCTAATAACAGATTAATTTATAGGCTCAATAAAACAAATACCATCAAAATATACCTATGAGTCTATTTAAACTCATAATACTTTTCATGGATTAATAAATAGTTCAAAATGTATAGAAAGACCTCTTGGGACTGCAAGTTCTATACCGTGATCCTTATATATATATATATATATATTCTTATTACATAAATTTAAAACGAATGTAGATATAAGAAAAAAACTACAAATTAATGCAGTAAATTAGGGATTAAAATAGGAAGTTATTTAATAATGTTTTCCCAAAGCATGAGGGATAATTATTATCTCTCTAATTCATCGGAAGAGTCACAAGGGAGGAATTCGCTATTTTGAAAGAGTTATTTATAGTTCAAATTTGTCTTGAAACTTTTAAATCTTCTTATTATCACCACAGCTACATAAGAATTTTCAGCCTCAGGAGATTTAATGGGCTTCAGTCTCGGCCAGTCTTTAGTGGCATCTGGATTCGAGCCTAAAAGCAATAAACAATAGAAGAAGAAATTCATTGTGCCATTTGTGATCATAATTAGTTCGATGAAATATTAGAATATATAAGAGAAATTATCTAACTGAAATAAACTAAAAACATTATATTTTGTCGCAGTCAGGAGGTTGCAGGTGTAAGAGGGTTCGCAGAAGAAATAGCCGCCTGTGTAACGGTGTCAAATCGAGGCCCATGAAATTTATCATGGCAAAGGGCTAGATTGTCGTTAGCCGTAGCTTTGAGCATTATGCAGGTGACAGTACTATTTGGCTCTTTTTCACCCTATTTTTGAGGGAGACCTCTCTGGGGATGGTCAGGGGCCTCCCACCTCTCTTTCCTTTTCACCAACCTCACGAGAGGTCTTGTGACTCGATGGCTATTTAGAGTAAACCCATGCCACGAAGGCACTATATATTTACAAATATCCATGCCTTATCCGGGATTCAAACCCAGGCCCTACGGTACAGCAGTCAGTGTCTCAAACTTATTTCTTAACTTGGGAGCAATCTTAAATCCAAATTCTTAATCTAACTTATAAAATTATTCAAAAAGACTTATCTTGGTGAGTTTCTCGAAGTTCTTTAGACAATTCCTTCTCGAACAGCGAGAACTTGGTACAAATTCAATTCTATTTTCCTTCTACATATCCGGGTTGTTGCAAAGATGAAAATTAAATTCAGCCCGTACGACTACCTAGTCCCAAATCACTTTCTACTATTCTGAAATTTCACGATTAACCTCCTGCACCCCAATTCCAGGATTTAAATAGCATTTTCATTAGCATATAAAAGTAAGTCACCTGTACGGAAGGTGTTTTTTTAACTAAAATCACAGTAAAAGAATAATTTCTCCAAGAGTATTAATAGAAGTTCTTCGGATAGAACCCGTCACAAACTTAAATTAACAAAACTTTTGTTCTAAAGATTTTTCTCATTCAATCTAAGATTTTCGTTAGAAATTGAGTTCATAAAATAAAACGAAACTTTTCATAAAAAATACTCGATAATTGCACTCGAACTATACTCGAGTACTACACGTAAATACTTGAAGTCTGGACTTCTTTTCATTCATAAACGCAGCTATGTCATGGCTACGTAAAGTAAAGATTAGCTGCATACTAAATAAGAACCTAATATCTAATTCAAAGTGCCCGGATTATTTTTAATATTTATGGAACAATTTAAGGGATGATTTAAAAAAAATATTTTTGAACATAAAAGTTTTAAAAGTCAATGCAAATGAGAGCTTATCTGCTCATTTGCTAAAGGTATTCCTTTTTCTTCCATTTTCATCTAATAAAGACATATGCTTCAACAAAATCATTTTCTTTACCATTACTCGGGAAACTATATTACAGATAACAGTAAAAGAAAATTGAATCTGGTTTAATTGCATATTTAAGTTATTTAAAGCCTTTTAAATAACTACTATTTTCTCTGAAAATCCTGCTGTATAATCCTATTCGTCAGTTAAATCCCTATTTTTCTTCACTCTAAGATATAATATGAAATAATCCCTTCTTCTGTTCCAGTACTTTTCTTTAACCACAAATCAAGACATTTCGAAACGCCACTAAGATATTGTTCTTCTGTCTTCTGTCATTGTATCCTTAGTCATTTGAATACATGGTTTATTTTATGGTAGAGATTCATGTTCATCAATTGAAGTGAGTTTTGAATACATGGTGGGAACTTATTGTTTCGAAAGAGCTGGTTTTCTCGGCATTTATATAAATGCAATATTATTATGAGCTCTAGTTACGAAGGTATAAATTATTGTGGTAACTTATTCTGGAAAATACCATATGATATTTATTGTTGCAGAACATTCGATCGTCATCGTATTGGTAATATATGTTCTGATATCTTATCTTTTCATAACAGCTTACTTTTTTGAATTGACAACTTATTAAAAAAATATAACTTCTACATTTTACGAAATATGAAAAAGTTCAAATTGTATATTTTAAGGTATCCGACTGCCCTAAAATTGTAAATTTTGCAAAAAATTGATAAATTTTTTTATGATTTTATTTTATAAACCACATTATTAGCTTTATAAAAATACCAAGTTTATTATTTTCCGTTCTCTAGAACAAAAACTGCAAGTGTTTTAGTAAAAGCAATGCCATTACTTTAAGCAAGATATGTCATACTTTAATTTTTTTTTTTTTTTTTTTTGAAAATGCTCAGATGGAGCCAGCGATTGCTAAAAAAGTTTTGAAAATAATTAACTGAAATTTTTTGTGCATGTTTTGTATAATATTAAAAGTGTTTTAACCTTCAGATTTATCGATCACTATTTTATTACAAAATTTACAGTCCCTTATGTTTACATAATCACTGTTATTTTAAACAATTTCTAATAACTAAGATAAAGTGCTCTAGTTTTTGTAAAAATTAAAATATATCTTATCCTGAAGGTCGTTTCAAAACTGAATAACATAAAAACACATCAGAATTGAAAAATTGAAAAAATTTTCATAAAGTTTTGGTACAGAACGGGCCCTGTTTATGTTATTTTTTGTAAACTTGTACCCATTTTAGTAATAAAAATTTATTTTTCTCTTCTTAATTTTAGTATTTTTTTCTTAAAATGCAGTAAAAAAAATCTAAAACCACAAAAAATTCCCAGATCTTCATTTTTTTAAGAAAAAAAGTTGTCGCAAGTAGTCGGATATCTTAAGAAGTTATTTTATATCAATACATAAATTTGTATCAGGTTATCTCACAAGATTTTTCTCTGAAGACTAACTCAATTTTTTTCTTTAATGTGTGTTATATTGAAAGTTTTTTTTAGCTGCTTTCTGCTTTTAAAGGACTAGTATAATGCGGATGTGAAGTGCCATATGAAAGAAAAGGATTGGTGAATTTAAGTGGAGGTCAATAAAAAAATCAATCATTCATTAATAAATTCTTTGATATTAATTTGATCTATTAGAGTATTTCTCATTAACACGACAATTTATTTTTTTGTTGTACCGCTTTATAATTTTTGTTTACGTCGTTATCAAACCAATATATTTTATGCGCATTTTTGGAGATTTTGATGTTTTGACTATTAGGTCTAGTTTACTAAGAAAATTTTGTATAAAAATACTGTTATGTGCTTCTAAGCATTACATAGTGAAACTGTGGTCACTAAAAGATATTCTATTAGCATCAGTCAGAATATTGTCAAAAAATCATCTCAAAGTCTCGAAAATATTCATTTGCACATAGCAGATATTGGCTTGACAGCGGCGATTTGAAATGATTTGTTTATTTCGATTAATAATTTGAATATAATTTGAATTCGATGTAATTTGAATTTTTTTGTTTATTTCGATTAGCATTCATTTAGTAATGTACCTATTCAGTTAATTCTGAGCGGTAAAGCAAAATATATATCTGAAATGCAGCATTAATATCTGTTACTATTTTCATATGCTCAATTTATGTGCTTCCAAAAGCTTCCTAAAAACGAAAATAGATTTGATAGTGTGTTGTAAATCCTATGAATTAAAAAAAATAGAACATTAGTCATAAATTGAAAGAGATGAGAAAAATATTGGAATAGTTATAAAAAAAAGAAATTTTCTTAGTATTTTTAAGAATACTTTAAACAATTATACTATTTCATTGTTAATAAACACACCACATAATTTCATTACAATAATATATTGTTGAAATATTTTCACAATAATTAGATTTATTATTTAAGCATAATTTTGTTCACTCTCTGTGCACATATTGGCACATGTTTCTTTATTATTAAAATTTAAGCATAAACTGTACTTTATATAAAGTAGAACTTTGGTGGGTCATTTTAACTTGAGAAAATTTAAAGGGTTTTTTTAAGAAGTAAACTCGAGTATAATGAATTCTAATAGTCTGCACACAAAGTTCTGGAGAAAAATACACAGGCATTAGGATATAGAGTTTTTATGACCTAAAAAATACAGGTGAAGTACTAATTCACCTGTATATTGTATTTTAATGGAATTAGATTTATTCTTAGAAAAGCATCAAATGCAAATAATTCAATTCGGCATATTCTATTTTCAACTGATATAATGAATATCCTTTTCTTTCAAGTCTGACAAGAATGGGATAATTTTTAGAGTGAATTTCATTCCAAATCATTTCAAGGTCATTTTCTTCAATGGAATAGCCAATGCTCTGCAACTCAGTAACCTCCACACACCGCACCAACCATCTATAATTATAATTAAAAGAAAGTTTATGCACCGAGTGAAAAGAATTTATTAGAATCCAATGCCTTTAAAAGTATGCGATCTATCAGCACCTGTGTGTTTACAAGGTAAGTGATTTTAAGGATATTGTCCCCAGGAATTCTCTAATAATGAAGTATTTGTTCAAAACAAACCCTTCTCTAGAAACTCACAATCAAGTATATAGTATTTATATTCATAATTAAGAAATTAAGATTTAAATCTCAGCATCCTAAAGTGTTTCAGCAGGATTCCATTCCTAAGGCTCTGTAATTAAGAGATTACTATTTAACATACGATTCCATATAACATTGAACAATACATATAGCATTCATTGAACAATACATAGATAAAGTGTATATGATAGATTATACATTATTATTAATATGCATCCTGTCAAAAATCCTCTTGATTTCCTATAGACCATTAAGAATATTATAAAAGTTGTCACACACACACACATTTAAGAGAGATTTAAGTTTAATCACATAATGCATTTAATTATATTTAAGTTTATTAGATTCAACATTTTTTAAATTACTAAGGAAACGATACACCATTTATTTATTTAAATTCCTTTTATTTTCCTGTAAATTGCATCAACATTTTCCTGCATTTGAAATTCAATCAACCACCTAATATAGCAAAGGGTTATTACAGCTCCCTAAACATAAATTATTCGGTTAAATTTAAGAAACCGTATGAATCAGCAGATCAAATTTTGGAAATAAAAACCTTTGTTCCCAAAAAGAAGTGGTAATGATCATGTTATTGATCTGTTTTAGTGAAATTTATCTGAGTTCTTTCGTGACAAAAGGTAATTCTGTGTATAAGTGTAGATTTCTACTGATAAATGGAAATATTGGAAGGATATCAGATCAACACATTATGCTCACAAATATTTCACAATATTTTTCTTTTATTGCTTAACCATAAGCTGTGATGCGTGTATATATGTACTAAAATGAATTTTGTTATTAATTTTATTAATTTAGTAATCGCATTCAAAACTTAAAATTATTTTTGAAGATACACATTGCTTAGCAATTTATCCCCAAAAATATCTTTAAACATTTTTTAAATCTATATATATATATATATATAAATCAAAGTTTGTATATGAAATCGCTTCACTCCAACACCGTTCAACCAATCACTATGAAAAGTGACTTGTATATGTATTTTTTATGGAGAAGGTTTTTGTGCTATCCTCTTTGTTGCATCCTCCCACCAAGTGGCACTACAGCAAAGCAATTTCTGCACCATTCAATCAATCGCCAAGTTACAAACGTAATCGCCAAAAATAATGCCAACTTTGCTCTATCACCAACATTTCTCGCTATGCTTCCATTGAATTGTTATTATACTGTAAGGAACGGCGTTGTGCGAATATTATAATTTTGGCATAAAGTAAATACAACAGAAAGTAATATTAAAGTATTACACATCCAGATATAAATTGTTTACACAGTTTTAAACGTTCATTACACAAAATTTGTAACAATGTGCTACTTTTGCTGAGCAGAGATTAGATTAGGGAGGTGTTTTCAAAAATTGACCTACAAGAGAGTTAAGGGGCTTTATATCAGCTATTACACCTTCAGACATAAAATCTAATGAATGTGGGTTTTTTTTTTGTTCAGCTGAGATATGCAAAAAGCTTTTATTTTTGTTTAATTTGCAATTCACGTAAAATTAACTCATTAAAAACTTCTTTATCCTTCAATCTACATTGTTTAATTTTTCAATTCACCCATGTGTAGAACAGGTGTACCAGATACTTACTTTATACTCTTACTCTATCAGTATAGTTGTATATATTACTATATCAGTTATTATCCAACGAAATACATTATGAAAAAACAAAATATAAGCATCAATTCAAAATTACACATTGCAAAATAAGCAATTCTTCTTAAATATTATCAGATTTCAAACAGCAAAACATTTTATTTTAAACTAATTGTAACTCAGTCTTTAATACACCACTTTTCTACACAATTTAACATGCAAATAAAGTTATTAAACGATTCAGATATTAATGTGAAAATGAAAATAAACACAGTAATGAATTATACTCAGAAGTATAATTATTCTCATTACGCTAAATTCCTCAGCACTGAGCTTAAAGACGATAAACAGATACAAAATCCTATTAATTGATATAAAGTAAGGAATTCATTGATTAAGATCATAAATTATTCAAACTTTCACACGGAAGGATATTATCCTTTGAAGCTTCGTCTTCATTTTAGCGTATTAAGTAATTTGTCACTTACATATAATTTATTTACTCTTCTATAAACCGTTTGATACTTCGTTAATATCCCCCAACCCCACTCAGCTTTCAAGAGTCTTTATATTTATTGCAAGTAAAATTACTTAATTAAATGTTTATGCTCCTTAAATGCTCTACAGCACAACTTGTCTTAGGAAATATTTCGCCTTGGCAATTAAGTCTCGTTTAATATTTCGTGCCTGTATTATTCTGAATCTCCCCTAATCAATTTAATATTTCTAGACAAACTTATTGTAATTCAATAAATTATACTATATATATTCATATACATAAATATATTAATACAGGTTCATTTTAATGAGCTTTATTCTCTTGTATACGCTGCATAGCTCTGAAAATCTCACACAGAAGTGTTATAATTTTTATAGGCGCTATTTTCTGAGATATATCATTCGAGTAAAATTCAATGAATATTCTGTAGAATAGGTATGATTTCCTTATTATGGTATTCATGTTATACGGATGTAGGAAATATTACTAAGTAAAATCGTTAAAATTGCAACTTTTTAATATGTCATATTATTCAAGTTTCAATTAAGGCCACGGCAGCCTAGTGGCTATGGTCCGGACTCGTAGCTGGTGTGTCATAAGTTTCAGTCCTTGTGCCACTAAGGAACCGCAGTGTAGAGAAGATTATAATATTCGTGTGTGTGTGTGTGTGTGTGTTCGTGCGTGCGTGCTTTTATTTAACATTGGTGCATCCGGACAATTAAATTATAGCTATTAACGTGTGTCTTCAAAAATAAAACCTTGTGTTATGATAATTTTTGCTGCAAGACACGCAATATGGCTTATTTACAGGAGATAATTTTTTTACAAGTACAATAATTTGCATTTTATATTCATGCCCAAGAGTCTATTTATATATCCATGCAAAAAATGTTTCCTTTGGAAATCTACTCCCGCCATAAAAATGAATTTCTCTCCTCGTGGCGCCCCCGCCAGATCATAACTGGTATGTTGCTAGTCAACCGGGACTATCTCTATCATACAGTGGTCCCAGGGCACTTCAGCAGGAAATAAAAATTCATATTATGAAATTATAAATTAATCGCTTGAAACTAAAATTTGAAAAATTTATAAATTCATAACAATTAATTTAATTCCAAACAATGGCTAAAAGTGTTTATCAAAATTTTTTGCATTTTTTCTTACAGTTTCCCTTAACAAAAATTTTTAAATTGATTCTAAAAAATTAAGAAGTTTTACTTTTTAAAAAATATATAAATACAAATTAGAGACAAGCAAATCTAACGCAAAAGCACAAAAAATATCCACAATATCTGCTGAAGCATGTTTCTTTTTTTACAAAAAAGCATCAAAATGAGAGAGAGAGTTAAATATTTCATTTCAGGCCACCTCTTTTCATTTCGAGCCTTCTTACAAGTACTGAAGAATGTGTGAAGTGTTCAAAAAATCTTGTTAAAAGTAGAAGCTTGCATTAAACATGCATAGAAAACTTGTAAAAATCAATTTTAGCTCAAGAGCCACGGTTGAATGCTTAAAGCCTTTTTTTTTCTCGCATCTTGAAAACTCTTCTAAAACGTTGTTTCTTAAAGAAACTTTTTATTGCTGTGGAAGATGTAAAGTGGCAACGCTTCTAAAGCACTTGAGCATTGAGATGATAAAAAGAGTGTACTTTAACGTTCGTGTAATTAAAAATAATTCGTTTCTGAAGGGTAAACGATACTTAAAGATAATGTTGAAGTCACAAGAACACATTGAAAATGTTTCGATAGAGTGTAAACAGCAAAATTAAGAAATTCTCGTACATCTTTCCTCTAAGACTTCAAAAGTTATCGCTTATTAATGAAAAGATTTCTTATTAATATTTGATTTTTTTAAGGGTAATCAAATACTTTTTTCAATACATCACTTCAAATTACAAAACACTTTCAAAACTTGAAAGGCTTCAATAAATGGTTTTAAAAATTTTGATGTATATCATAAATAATATTTATGCTACTTATAAAAAAAATCGTGAACCATTTAATGTGCATTCAGCAACAGTTTAATCTGAAAATGGGACTTCGATACTTTTATTATAACTAATTTGAATTTGTATTATAATATTGTAAGGAATGCTTAAGATAGTGTAAATAATTTATATCTTGATGTGTAATACATTAATATTACTTTCTGTTGTATTGATTTTATGCTAAAATTGTAATATTCGCAAGGCACGCTGCCCTTTACATTACAATTGAGTTTCAATGGAAATTTTGCCAAATACTGGAGATACCGCCAAGTTAAAATCATTTTGGGTTACTTGACTATCATATAGATGCTTCTGAAAATTACTGGAGAAATCCACTAACATCACGATCTATGACGTAAGCGGATTTTTCGAGAAAGAGCTAGAAGGCTTCTTCGCAGACTATAAATAGCCGTCGCTCACTGAAACTCAGTCAGTATTTACTTCAGCTGTTGAAGACTTCAGTTTCTACGATCGAGCGATTGCTTGTAAATTATTATGCATTTGAATTTTTAGACACTGATAGTTGTGAAGACCTTTTGGGATTCATTTTGCGAATTTGTGTGCTGCTGTATTCTGTACTTAACGGATAATTTATCTACAGTAAGTTTCATCCCACTTAAAGAATTTTTTTGCTCTTTGAGACGGATAGCATAAAATCTTGTAACCCCGATCAACGTAACAATATATAACTGAATTTTCAGCTATTAAGATAAAAATCAGAAAAAAAAGGTGTTCATGAATTTTGATTGATAGAGGATGTGAAACATACAGTTCCGTAATGACCATTGATAAAATGAAATACATATGTCCCTTATCAATTATTTAACGTTATAAGCTAATTTATGTAGCATATATTTTTTTCAGAAATAAACCAGAATTAAGGTATTAGATCTTTAACGATTGTTCATTTAATTCCAAAATATGGTTGACTGATGTAGCTGGTATCTTATTTGATATCTCCATTGCCATACTTCTATCTCATCCATAGAAAAACTTTAAAGCCAAATTTATTTAAAAATTAATGTCATCATTATTCCTCATAGACTTCTTTGTTGCAAATAAGGTTCGAACCTTAGACTTGACTCGAATTTCACTGATTCGAAACTCGAAATCTTTTCGGATATTTCGACCTCTGACTGCTGCTTAGAAAAAAGTGAGTATAAATTAAAACCAATACAATTTTCTTGAAATAACTAAAAAATGTTTACACTTAGTTGCGAGAAAAACTGTAAAACAAAAATGATTTAAATGTCAAAAAATACAAAGTAACTAAAACGTAATAAATAAATTTGAAGATAACTATTGGCAATAGAAACTATTTATATTACCAGTACACTACACTGGAGTGAAAAAATAAGAGAATTTGCATATCTCTTTGAATTTTATGAAAAGATTTGAATGAAATTAAAAAATACTGCTTCAAAAGAAAAGGGCATATCTTGTGTAACGAATATGTAAGCGTATACGTGTATGTGGGTAGAGCCACTCGAGTAACAGGATTTATAAGCAAGCATGCCCAAATCTGCATTTCGTTTGCAAGCACACTTCATCGCTGGCAAACGAAATTTCTACATAGATCTCATCTGGTAGAGGAATTTCTGGAAAGTGAGGATATTCACTGGATGGGCTGGCCAGTTAGATCTCCAGACCACATCCCTATAAAGCATGCCTGGAACGTTCTGAGGAGGGCAATTACAACTCGCAACAATCCTCCGAGATTCATCGGTCTGAAGACAAAGTTACTGAACGAAGGAATTAATTTTGCCACAGAAACTCATAAATTCTCTTATTCCCAGTGTAAAATCACGGTGTGAGGCCTGTTTATCTGAAAGAGAGGACCATACCAATCCCTATTAACCAATTTTTTTATTATATTCTACAACTACAGTTTCATACCTTCAATATTCGATGAATGTTACATACAAACACGTGTTAGTACTTTAACTGTTGAATGGTTGTTTGTGTGTGTGTGTTATACAGCCCATAAAACATACCAAATTTCATTAAAATCTGTGCGTTAGCTCTAGAGATAACGAACAAGGCCAAAAATTCTCTGAATTTTAAACACCGGTGTAGTTATATTCCGATAAAGAGCTTTCCATTTTAAAGAGATAATTAGCATTTAAGAAAGAATGAACTTTCAAAATTGTTTATTTGATAACTATAGGTTTTCGTTTATCAAAACACGTTCTGAGAAATGACTGAAAATTCTAATATGCAAGTACAGCTCATTGTTGTTCAAAATAGGACGGTAATGTAAGCTAGACTATCTCTGAAAACTTTACTTAAGCTGATTAAAATAATGAAAGAGTAGAATTTTAATGAGTTTAAGTAAGGAGTATTATTCATGAAACGGCCAAGTATAAGATGCGTTTTCAGCTGAATAGAAATTTATTCCACTTGTTCTAGGGCAAAGTCATCTCAGACGGCGTCGAATGGATGAAATTCTCTTTAAACACTCTCCTTATGTAGTAAAAAGGGACTTCCCTCTTCCCCGGAATTAACAAATTGTGATTAGTTGGATTACTTAATTTACTAAAACCTTAATTACTGTAATTGTACTCCCGTTATAGTTTCGGAAGTGAAAGAAGGACTAAAATAAGTCGTGTTTCAATGAACTAATATTTTATCTTTATTCTTATTCTTGCAGTTAGTTATATTTAAAACATTTTGGCATATTAAACGAATTTTTATAATTACATCAGATACATCTGTTTAGTTTTAATTCCGTATTAGAAAATTATATTTTTTATCTCAGAATCTTTAAAACAGTTAAACGTATGCTGGGATTGAAAAATCCGAAGCCTTATACAGGGTGTTCTTACAGTTCCTGTACTGATGATTCGTAAATGTATTATATAAAAACAAAGAGCTTTTAAATAATTGTTTTTATGCTAATGGTTAAAAGCACTTATAAAATAACATTGAAAAAATTTTGAACTTAATTAATAATAAATATTAAAATGTCCTCTTCCCCCTTTTTTTGAAGCAATCCTGAATTCTCCTTCGCATATTTGAGGAAATTTTTCTTTAATCTTTTGAATCGTGGCAATTTTTCAGGTAATATATTATTCGATTATTGTCTTAATAAACTTAATTCTATAAATTTTCTTTTGGGAACATTAAGGACTCTCAGATCTGAGTAATAAGATGAATAAATTCAGGGATGCTTTTAATCCATCACTAGATGATCCTTAAAATAGGTCTATGGTTTCATTTCTTGTATGGCAACTTGAAGTGTCATGTTGGAACCAAGGACACCATTCATAGATCTCTAATAATGCACTTAATTTTTGGATAAGTTATCTGTATATATTATCATTTACGCTTGAAAAATAGAGGCTCAAGAATCGTTTTGAGTCATACGATTTTTGAGGATGTAATGGTTTTTGCATTAAAAAATAAGGATCTGTCGTCGCAAATTCGTAGAATATGTCCGTCTTCAAGTAACCAATTAAATAAAAAAGAGCTTTATTTTTTATTTATTTAAGCTGTGTATAATCAGAGGCAAATATTTTGTTCTAAAGTTTGAACAGGAATGTTTATAAGTTTCCATCAATAATAAAACTTCTTACCATTGCTCGTTGGATTCAGCTCCTGTACCATTTTTATACAAAGCATTAAGAAGAAAAAATCGTATAGCTTTATGTGCTAATCCATGTGAAGTGCTCATTTTTTGATGAAACAAACCTCTTACGGATTTATTAGGAAATTTTAATTTGCTTCTTTGACTTCCTTGCATGAAATCCGGTGTAAAGGTGTAACAAGGTCTTTCATGAAACCTGTCGCACTATATACCGAATGTTTGGATATAATGTATACTCTCTTACACCGTATTGAATTATCTATATATTTGTGACGTGTATTTATTCATACCATACCTTTCACATGATTTACATTCAAATAAGCCTCAACCAGCTGTGAATGTATGTTAGACCCTTTTGTCAAAGAACATCATGGCATGGTATTTTATCATCGCATAGCTTAAGCGGAAAAACAATCCAAAAGATCCAAACTGGAGAAACAGTAAAGTTATTAGCAAGTAGTAAAATTCAAAATTTTGAAAGAAAAACAATCTTACGAGATATTTTTTTATTTCGAATTCAAGAGTTTTTAGGGTATTCTGTATGGAAAAAAGTTATTTACACAGTTTTAAGTAAAAAGTACTGAAAACGCATATGCCTCCAATCAAAAATTAGTAAGTTCAAAAATAAAACCAAAAAACTAGTTAAATTGCTCTAACACAGTTATATATCTCTACAAATAATTTCAGTTCAGGTATACAATTATATCTGCTTCAAAAATTTAGAGTCAGTTTTATTTAACTTGATTTAAATTTATGTTTTGCGAAAAAATATTTATATAGTTAAATTAGTCTTTTTTAAAAAATAAAAACTCTCAAAATGCGTTACTTTGTTAAAATAACTTCAATTTTAATTGGAATTTTTAAATTCTGTTTTAATATCTTCTAAAGATATAATGGCACTAATATGATCAAAATTAAGGGAATTTTCACATTTGGTCAATTATCTCTAAAACTACTGGAGAGATATTAATGAAATTTGGTATGTACAAAGAGTAGATACAATGCAAAAGAATAATCATTCAGCAGTTATAGTATACTCACATGATCGTGAGTAACACTCATCGGAATCGAGAGGTATGAAACAGCTGTTGTAGAACAGAACAAAACAAATCAGTTAATAGGGGTTATGGTCCCTATTAACTGATATACAGACAGATATCAGTTAACTCTTACAGATATACATACCTCGCAGCATGATTTTGTACTGGGAATGAGGGAATGGATGAGTTTCTGTTGTAAATAGTTCCACTCGTTCAGCAATTCTCTTTTCAGGTCATGGATGGTTCTCGGATGCTGTTTAGGGGTGAGATCTGGAGATTTGACTAGCGCACTCATCCGGTGAATATCCTCACTTTCCATAAATTCAATGGCCATTGACCGACTATGAGGCCTCGCATTGTCATTCATTGAAATAAAATCGAGGCGTACTGCACCCGTGAAAAGGTAACATGGGCTCTAAGGTCTTATCCCTTTACCTCACAGCAGTCACCGTACCACTTGTAATTACAAAGCTGTGTATGAGGAAATCCAAAGTGATGCCTGCCCGAACCATCAAGCCTCCACTGTTATAATGGTCGAATTCTCGGACATTGGAGGGCAGATAGCAGGTCCATGGTTCTACCGCTATGAAACTACTGTGGGAATAACTGGTTAGGATGAACCGGGACTCATCAGAGAAGAGAAGGATCGCCCATCGATCCATGTTTCAATCTTTATGATCTCTGCCCCAGTTTAAATTGGCTCCTGCTGGCAGAACTGAAAGGGGAGCAAACAACAGGTTTTCTTTCAAACCGCCCTCTATCGGGAAGTCTTCTGTAAACAGTCACCCTTGAAATTCGGATTCTTGTAGCATCCCTGTCACTTCTTGCTATAATGGACAAATGACAATCTTCTGTGATAGTTATGGCTCTTGGATGACAATGTCAAAGCTCTCTATCAACGGATCCGGTATCGTGAAACTTTTTCATAAATTGAACTCGCGACGCTGGGTAATTAATTGAAGTTTCTGCAAATCCACATTTGATATAGGTCTGCTTCTAGCCTACCCATAGTTCGCAACCTCAACCCATCTTCTAAACATTGGTGGATACTCATTTTTACTGTCTGAATTTTAATTTAATTGATTGCTGCAAAAAAAAAAAACACAAAGAAATTCGGCAAGGTGGGATGGTGAAAGAAAAACAGTTTATGGCAAGCGAGCTTATAATTCCTGTTAGTGGACTATATTTGCCTCCACATGCGCATACGCTAACGCATTCGATACACAAGATATGCAACTGTTGTTTCGAAGACGGATTTTAGCATTTCGTCCAATTTCTTCATGGAATTCGACAAAATATACAAATTCAGAGTATTTAATGCATGTAGTATAAAATTGCAGTTTTAATTTTATCATATAATGTATGTTTATTTTTATTTTTTAAGAAACAAATCATACGCTATTTAAAACCATTTTTTTAAATTTTATCTCTGAAATACATTATAATTCAAGCATTAAATTAGTTTGAAAGTTATAAATGCTTTCTGTAGAAGGCGACATTCCTAATTACTCAAATATTTCATTCTTAAGAAAGTATTCTTAAAATAAAAATATATTAATATAAACCTAACACAATAAAAATTACTTTTAGTTATTCATCGACAGCTCCATTTTCAATAACTATTCAAAATATTCACAAAAGTTAATCATTATTAAGCGTATTTTAAAAATTTAATTGTTGTAGAAGTATAAAATATTTCTCTTAAACGTATAAAATAAATCTAAAGTACTTTTCTTTTAGAACAGGTCATCTGTATTAGTCATCCATAAAGCACAGTCAACGACAATCATTAATATAATTCACAGAAATTATAAAAAAGATGATTGTGTTTTTTAAAAAAAGTATGTTTGTCACACAGAGATCAGTTGTCGCTAGTTTCTAAATATGATCGATTGCGAAAGATTAATTACAAAAATATATTCTTATGATAATTAATTGAAGTTCTTGGAATTTCACAGTATCTGCTATAAATATCGGAAAACGATTATTTACAAGAATGATAAATTACGTTTCTTCTGTTTTAATAATAAAATAAACACTTTTCCCATGCGGTGAAGCAGAATACAGATGCTTCAATATCTTATATATTTAATGATTGTTCCAATTTAGATCGTGTTCCTGAAATTAGATCTATCGATTCCATTTTGACATTGGTAACAACAATACCCAAATTGATAAATGATCACTGACAAAACTGTTTTAATTAACATAAGCATTTTCGCAGCTTCTTAGTTATGTTTCAGAGTCTAAAAACTATACAGATATATTTATTTCCCTTCTGTTATATGGTATTGGAGAGATTTATATCACATTAATTAATTTTTACCTGATATCTTTGAGCTTGCTAATTTTTCTTAAAATTCGTAATCTGTTTATTGAGTATAAGTTGGATGGATTGAGTTACACTGATTTTTCATTTTATTTTCTTAGAAACGCCTATTATACAAATTACAGGTTCATTAATTATACTAGCCATATATTAAGAATATATTCCCACAATTTAAAACTCTTATTCAAGATAACGACAGAAATATTTTCACTAACACGGAAATAAATAAGATGTTCTTGAGCTCCTTTATGTGTTCTATATAATTATGTTGTAACTGACTTATTTGCTTATCAATAAGAGGTCCATTGTTCAATAAATACCGCAGAATTAACCTTTTTTTAGTTCATTTAAACTTTGAATAATCAATATCAATTAGGTATGTAAGGTGGTTAAACTTAACCCGGTTCTATCAAATAGGAATTGTTGTATTATAGCTACTTATCTTCGTATCTAAGCATAGACTTCTAATAGCGGGTTTTTATTCATGCAGGCATGTAAAGAATCACTTTGGGTTAACTTTCTCTGTCTGTACTCAGTAACGCCTAACACTGTATAACCCTTGAACCCTTCGTCTCTATCCTATCCTCCATCCTTCTTCAGATTCATGCACTGCACTTCTACTTAACCCTTTAAGTGTGGCGAGCGTGTATACACGTCCTGCTGAGCTGGTACCCTTTGTTCCCCGGAAGTGTATACACGTCCTGCTGAGCTGGTGCCCTTTGTGCCCCATAAGTGTTTACACGTCCTACTGAGCTGGTACCCTTTGTGTCCCGGACGTGTATGCACGTCCTGCTGAGCTGGTACCCTTTGTGCCCCGGACGTGTATACTCAAAGCGTAATACAAAAGAGGACTTTTTGTATTGTGCTGCTATGTTTAAAACTAATCCCACGGCCTTTGAATACAATAGTATGACATTGACACAGTGCTTCTAAAAAATGTACTTATTTCGGAGAAGATGTGGGGAAGGAATTTGAAAGGGTAAATTCCTTGAATGAGGAAATTCATAGCAAAGCAATTTTCTTTTTTTTTCCCATTTGATTGTGGTATTTTCCTATTCTTCATTTGCTGTTATTTTCACTTACTGTATGTAATAGGAGCTTTCTAGTTTTTTTGTACAAATACAATGAATGTGATACTGGTTTATGTGCTCTACCATGTTTCAGGATACATCACAGAACAGATAGAAAAAAGTTATAATTTATAATTTATTGTATTATAAATCTAGAGATAAATTTTTTTACTTTCATTTTATTATGATATCCTTTTCTTTTCTTTCCTTTTTTTAACTGAAAGTAAACAATTTTAGGTGAAAAAAAACACGCCTTTTCTTTTCCTCCAATAAATCGCTTAACAGTACGAGCTTGTAGGAAAACGAGGGCACTGAGGGGGGGGAGGTAAATTTCGTAACTTTTCTTCGGCAGTTAAAGGGTTAAATAAGTAATACGTGCATCACGATTCTTTCACAATTCAAAATTATCAAATCAAACATCGTAGTAAAGTAGTCTTAAAGGCTAATTAAGAGAAATGGGCATGGCAGACCGTTACAATGTTTTACAATATAATTTTAAAGATCTTAAAACCTATATGAGTTAAGCATCTTTATAATTTAATCTTGCGTCCCGTTAGTTGATTGTTTTCAATATAGTTGTTTTTCTACATAATTTTTAATTTCTCTTATTTATGTTTATTATACTCATACTTTTAAACAGGTGTTCATTACACAGAGTTCATCTAATAAAGAATCCTTGGAGTTTAATGTCTGAAAAGTCCATGGAATAAAAAAAATTTTTAAAGTCCTTGCTTATATGGCAGGTTAATCAAATTAAATCCAACACATACAACAAAAAAGTTGAGATTCAGCATTCTTTTATTTGACTTAATCATAGATTAGTTGTGTTTTACTAAAGTAATATATTCTACTTTGAATTTTTTTTTAATATTATTTCAATGTTTTAATAAATGTGTGTAGGTTATTGAAAATCACACACACACAGGTCAAAATTTTTATTTTTTAATTTATTCATTTATTTAAAAGTTTATTTTCTGTGGCATTATTATCATTATTTTTTTGAATTTCTTTCAATTATTACGTCTTTATTTCATCTCAGAACTCTGACTTCCTTTTTTTCCGTAACTTTAAAGAAACTTACATGAGTAACGATGATCGTTCATGTAATGATCTTTATGGGATTCATACAAAACGTCAGATATAATACATTCCCTTTCTGGATAAAATCGCGAAAGAAAAACTTTTCCTTTTACTTCTCTTTCCGCTTTCAGTTTATAGGCAGAAAGGAACTCGTATATATAACAAGCATTGAATGACTCCGAAAATGGGCAAGCAATTTGTAACAATCGAAAAACATTTGAAAGCCTTCAGAGAACTCAATACCAAGCGTCATTGACATAGTTCTGAGAAACTGAAAAATAAATTTTAAAAAAAACTTTAAGACGCGCTTTTCTTTACTAATAAGGTCCTCTGCAGTCATTCTTTTCTTTTTAGAATGAAGCTTCAGTTTATTAACGGGAAGAAACATTAATGTTAAAAATGAATATCGCCATTTCAACTTTTCAACGCTTTACATTGTACTAATCAATCATATTAAAATTCAGATAAATGAATTAATAGACATAAGGGGACACACAGTACGATTCAATTGACACAAATCGGCCAAAAAATCAAATTTAATTTTTTTAGCCTAAATTATTTTTTATATACTTTTCTATAACATCACAAAATTTAAAAGCTCTAAACTTAAAAAACGCAGAATTTTGGTAGCTTTTGCATTCGCTTTTATTAACATCCTTATTGCAAATCAAAACTTTAAACTTACTTATCTCAGAAAGGTAAAATAATTAGTTTATCTTCATTTAAAATGCTAAGGTTTTTTTCTATTGTACCTAATGCTTTAAATTTTTTTTACCTATTGCTAATAGTACGCGTAAGAAAAGTTGGTATGCATTTTTGAATTAAAGTAATACTTATTTTTTAAAAATAATTGAACTCAGAATTTGTAAATGTTTTAAGGAATTTTCAATAAGCATTCATAAAAAGAAGTAGTGTACAAATACCAATCATGTTATCGCAAAACCCATACCCACCTTTGTTATACATAGTTTGACGTACTTGTAAATCAAATTTCATGCGTGTACGTAAATTGTTGTCGGAGCAGTAGCATTACAAAATCACTTCACAAATCTTAAGTTTTTTCCTTAAAAAATTAAATGGCTAACTTTTTAAAAAAATTTTGAGCACAAAACCTAGTTTACATAAATTTTTGCTTAAATCGTACCATGTCTCCTTAAACTTCAGTTACTGCATTAAAAGTTAAAAATGTTCGTAAAAGTTTGAAAATATCCAGAAATTAATAAAAAATTCAAATTATGTTAAATAAAAAAAATTTAATACCAAATAAATTTAATTCAAGAGATTGAAAATATTAAAAAAGTTTTTATTACAGTTTTAAGTAAAATAAAAGAGTTTATGGTAGGTAAAATAATTATCATACTTTATTGCGTATCTGAAGTCCTATGTACCTTTATGTTCACTTGCTCTTGAACCAAAAGTGATTATTTCATTGTTACTCTAATAATAAATTTTAATGATTACTTTTCTCTGCAGTAAATTAGCTGCTAAGTATAATATTATTTCATACAGAGTAAATGACGAGGTATTTACTTAACGAGTTTCACTTTCCTGAGTAGATGTACCTTGGTTTAAACAATCATTATGAGTCATCCTAGTCCATTTCCATTTCCTTCTAGTACAGCCGAGAAAGGAAGTTTTATAATTGACTGTCTTTGGCTATTCTGAAGATTTACAAAATAGAAGTATAATATGAAAAGAATAGAAATGAAGATAATTCCCAAACAAATTTGTTTTTCAGCAATGATTCTGAAATTTCTTAGGATGGCCCTTTGTAGTAATAGCTTTTTCTTTCAAAAAATGCTTACATTGTTTTCAATAAAAAAATTATCACAATAACTAAATGTTCTTTTAACACGCTTTTATAAGCTTCACTTTTATGTAACGAAATCTTTGAACTCGATTTTTACCCACTTTAAAGGGACAGATTAATTCGAAATTTTGGCACTTGTCAAAGACTGATGACAATACAATAATTTCATAACTTTGTTCCATTGTCCTGATCAGGATCATAACGATTAACGATTTCCAGATTTGGCGACTAATTCTATATGACATTTCCAGATTTGAAGACTAATTCTATATAACATTTCCAGATTTGGCGACTAATTCAATATACCACTTTTAGATTTGACGACGAACTCCAGATTTGGCGACTAAAAGATCAAGTTACAACCCTAAAAGCGAAAACGCTCGTGGTTAATAAAAATACAACTAACAAAAAAGTGTTCTTTATGTGAGAAGTGGGAGGATGCATCAGAAATTTCTTACCATAATTTAATTTTAACAATTGTCTAGATTTTTGTACATGGAAAGTAAAAGAAAAGACACTTGCATGTGAAAAAAATAATTTATATTCTAACTGCTAAACTCAGACATAAAAAATCTGTTTTCCAAAATTCTCTTGTATCGGATCTGTGGAATGAAACATTATTCATTGCTTCATTTTACCAAAATAGATGAGAACTGATTCAGAGGTCACCGGATTAAATAATTTCTGACAAACTCTTGGATTAAAAATATGTACTTTTATGTCTAATGATGATGTAAGTTTCAGATAGAATATTCAACTCTTTTTAGTGAAAAATATCATTGAATTTACACCTTCATCCCCATGAAATATTCCAAGCTTAGCTCTTCCAGAGTTCTTCAGTTGGCTGATCCTATACTTTGCAAACCAGGTCGTATCGACTCACTGTTAGAATTCCAATGGGTATTCCAGATTCTAAGAGATGACTCGTTTGAGATTAATTCATCAGTAAATAAATGATAGTTTAAAAAACTAAGAAAACATGCTTTTACTGCATATCGAATTAAAACATAAATTATAGTTTAAAAAACTAAAAAACACGCTTTTATCGTTAATTCAACTCAAAAGTAAAAAAACAATTCGCAATATAAGAATAAAATGATTAACGAGAAAATTAATGCCATAAGCGTGGTGTGCTTTGCACTACATTTTTACACTAACTCTGCATTTCGGAATAGAACTAGTAAGAAATATAACAATTGATATCGAGCACCCCACGCTTTTATCACAATGGCATTAATTTTCTCGTTAATCATTTTATTCTTATATCAAGAATTGTGTTCTTACTTTTTAGTACGATTAACCATAGGGGTGTTTTTTAGTTTTATTAAACTATCATTTATTTATTTACATAGATATGTTTATATTTACACTTGAAACGCATCAGTATAACATATCCTTAAATTGACACAAAAACATCGGGATAAATTTCCTATCCAATATTGCACAAATGATTTTTAGATTTTTCTGAGAAATAAACATCTACTCCAGTTAATAAGATTTGGGTAAAATAAAGCCTTATACTATGTGGTAAAATAAATCATTTATTTCATAGCACATGTTTGAATAGCATTACATTTGCATACACGAGTATTATGAATACATTAAATATTTTTATCTTGCGAGTTAATTTGTAAAAATGGCTATTCGCGAGGTCTATCCTCGCTAACTCGTGTTTTCATCCCTTCTGGCAAATTAGCCCTTTAAGCTAGAACAACACCTCAACACAAAAGAAGTAGCTTCAAATTAATAATTATATAGTCAGCTAGATGGTTAGTGAGAAATAGAAAAGATTGTTGCACTGATTGTGGACGATATTGCCACATTGATTCGTGTTAACTCCATTTTGACGTATTTTTGGTATTCAAAATCACGAAGATATTCAGATTGTCAAGTTCTGAAGGTTGCTTTAAATTGTCTTGTCTGCATATCGCGTAGTTGTCTCTGGTGTTTAATTTAATAAAAGCACATTATTCATATTTTTGTTGTCATCATTTCGAGTTTGATTCAATGGCTTGTCCACACAAGCTGCATTTGGATTCCCCAGGAAGTCTCAGTATTGTGCAGGAGGTTTACTTCAACCAACATGAGGTGTTTGTTTTCTTATTACAACTAAATAGCAAACACTAACCTCAAATGTTTTTATACAAATTATATGAGCAGTCATATAAAGCAGTGATCCCCAAACTTTTTACTGCCGCGGACTGGTCAACATTTAATAAATTTACCATGGTCCGTTGAGGGGAGGGAAGAAGTTGATTGTTTATATTTTGGATTGTTTTCAATTAATAACTTTAATTTAATTCTATATTTAAACAAACCTTCAGTATAAAATAGAATCACACAAAAAATGAGCATATAGAGATTTAACATGGAATATAAAGATATTTTCATAAAAGGTCGCGTATAACTGAGATAAATACACCACAGTGAAAAATTTAAAGTAATTTAATGTTCCTTGTGAGGCCCGGTGCTATTTGATCCACAGATCAGGAGTTGGGGACCGATGATATAAAGTACTCCTGGATATGTTGTCCGAAACGCAGGCAAGAAAACTTAAAATAACTTTGTTGGATTTGCATATATTGTGTGAGTATTTACGGATACTTATATTGGTAAAACTATTTAAAATAATATATTAAATAAGCTATCTATATTTAACTTCATCAGTATTTAAATTGTGGAATAAAACTAGCTTTCGAATCATGTTCATTTCCTTTTTGAAGTCGTGTTATCCTTGCTTTGAAAGCTGAAATATAATCCTGTTCAAACATCTAATGAGATATTGATTCGTTAAAGGGAGCAATAAATAATCCCCGAAAAGGCCTTAGTAGCCTGTATTTTCCCTTTTAATGGAAATATTATACTAACAATACATGATACCCCAAACAAATCACATCATCATAATAACCCACATACATCTATGTTGAACAGATATCATCAAATTAAAAGAGGCCATGCTGATAATTCTACATTCTGGATTATATCTAAATTAAACCTCCCTTTATCAGGAAAATATAACTCTTTCATACTCTAAATTCTACATTATATCTATTCTAAAATCTCCTTGTTTAATATTTCGACATATTAAAAGGCGTATTCTATATATATATTTAGAGTATAGTACTTATGATGTGTGTGTTTTGACTGCGCAGTTTTGATATTGAAAAGAGAAGTACGCTTTTTATCCATATAGATAGTATTTTGTTCAAAGTGTTCGTATAATTTCGTAAGCAAACTTAGGAAGTTATAAGAGCTCATTTGTTGTCTAGTGACCAAATGGCCAATGGCCTGCCATTTATTTAAAAATGATAAACAAATTTAAGGATTGTCTGGAAAACTTTTAGTTTATCTTCTTCAGTTCTAACTAAATTTAAGAGAGATAAAATGTTTGAAGTGATATTTCGTTGAACTTTCTGATAAAAATGTTAATCCAAAGATTATAGATGAAATCTTTAGGAGAAAGACTTACGAATTTTTCTATATTCTAAAGTCTTTCAATTTTATAATCAAATTAAATTTTTAAAATAATTTAAGAAAATTGAAAAATGTTTTGATATTTGTATTGTTAAAGTAAATTAAGATATAAACGAAATCTTTTTTTCCCGACATTTTTTTCTTATCTTCCCCGAAAGATGAAGTAGAAAATTCCGTAAGTAATCCTAAGAAAGCAAAAATGTAAAGTTCTTTAATAAATTTTTACTATCCTTGTATTTTGAAAACTTCTCAGATCGATACTTTGTAACAAACATTAAACATTAAATTAATTATTAATTTCACATGTTTTCTTTAATGTTGTTTAATAGTTTATCCCTTTTTACTTATGATTAACAGATTCATTCAATTTATGGCAGTTAAAATTGATCTATCTTTCTCTTCATTCTTCTGTTTCAATTCAAAATTTGCAGTACTTTTATCAATAAATATATATAAATAGATCTTAAGATATTTTTTAAAAAAAAATACAGCTAAAAATTCTTCTTTGATTAAAATTAATTAAAATGCCTCTCTCTCCCTTGGAAATTTATAGTTTCATCCCTGTACTGCATTCTTTTAGAATGTTTTTAATGTTCTACAGTTCAGTAAAAGCATTATTTGACTTCATATAAATCCAACATTTCTTTTTTAAAATTTGTCAGTCTGTATAAAATACTTGGTTATGACCATTACAATCAGTTCTGCGTTCTCATTATAAAAGCGGATCAACCGGGTTACGCTTTAGGTTTCTTAAGTGATGGTCAGAAACTTTATTTGAGAAGCGTCACTGTGTCCTACATTGTCTTTCAGGCGCAGACGCTAAATCTACACTTTTGAAACAAGTGAAATAAATCTTAATCTTATTGAGATCTACAACATCCATTTTGGTCTATCTTTGCTGTAATACTTTCTCAAAGAGAGATAAACTAAATATATGACTCTCTCCTTACGTTTACAAATTGTAATTGCGACATGCCATTAAAATATACATGCTGACTAAACGATAGTCTCCTTAGGATAAAATTACTTGTCTCAGCATTATCACTGGTATAGCAACACACACTTAAAAAGTGATGTAAGAAATACTCATTTTTCAACTTATTTTTTCACAGTAGACTCTATCTTAAAATGTAATTTTTTGTAAGTGTAATAATGAGATTAAAAGATTCGATACAAAACCTTACAGAAAAATTATAATTTGCTTAATGTTTAACTAAAACAGCATAATCTTTTAAAATTTATATCATGGATGATATACTTTGAATCTGCTTTAAATTGCATCATTATGCTAAATTCTGTTACGTACTTTGTAAGATATTAAAATAAAAAATATACTTTTGTGTTTTACTTATAATGCGAATCAATTATGTGAAAGCTGCTAAAGCGAATAATACGTCAGAGGAAGAAACAAAAGCTTAGATTTATATATTAGATTTATATACTTTTTGAAAGATATTTAATGTGTTATCAGTATCAATAATATGTTTGAGAAATAAATTTCTAATGCTGAATTTAATATTGTTATTTATAATGCTCTCTCTCTCCCTCTCTCTCTCTCTCTATATATATATATATATCCCAAATTTTTGCCAAATTGTATAGTTTTTCAAAACATCTTTCGGCAATCCTGAAATAAAAGTTTTTTTATTCTGAACATTTGCACTGTTATAATCAATTAACATTCGTAACACATTATTTATAACTTTCTTGCAACTAAATTTAATTAATACTTTTATGTCACTATATTCATGTATAGGTAAATACTTCATTAAGGGGACACAGTACGATTCAATTGACAAAAATCGGTCAAAAATCAAATTTAATTCTTTTAGCTTAAATTATTTTTATATACTTTTCTATAACCTGACAAAATTTGAAAGCTCTAAAGTAAAAAAAACACAGAATTTTATGATAGCTTTTGTGTTCGTTTTTATTCACATCCCTATGGTAAATCAAAACTTTAAACTTACTTATCTCGGAAAGATAAAATAACAAGTTTGTCTTAATTTAAAATGCTAAGGCTTTTTCTCTATTGTGCCTCATGCTTTGAATTTTTTTACCTACTGCTAACAGTACATGTAACAAAAGTTGGTATGCATTTTTGAATCAAAACAATGCTTATTTTTTAAAAAATAATTGAACTCAGAATTTGCACATTTTTTAAGGAATTTTCGATACGCATTTATAAAAAGAAGTATTGTACGAATACCAATCGTGTTATCACAAAACCCATAAAAACTTTTGTTATGGATAGTTTGAAATACTTGTAAATGAAATTTCATACATGTACGTAAAATTTGTAGGAGGAGTAGCATTTTAAAATCACTTCACAAATTTGAAGTTATTCCATTAAAAATTAAATGCCTTGCTTTTTATGAAATTTTGAGCACAAAATCTGTTTTACATAGTATACACACATAGGAGACAACGAAAATTTTTTTGAAAATCCTTAAATTAAAAATTTTTGCTTAAATTGTACCATGTCCCCTTAATGTTCTTATATATAGTGTTGTTAAATATTATCTACATCGAGTACGTGTTTGAAACGCAGTCTTTAAACTTAGGCGTTGAAAACTATAGAGTAACTTTTGATACATTTTACCTTGTGTTCTCTCAAAGCATCTGGTCTCATTAAACTGTCTCCATGCAACGCTGTGTGTTCAGTTTGTAGCAACCTATGCACTAGAGATTACCCTGACTCAAGTCTTCCAACAAATCACCACTTTATTTCATTACCCAAACTGTTGTTGCTACTTGTTGTAATTGCTTTAATTGAATTTTACCGAATAGTACAAAAAAAAGACCATGAGTGTCGCCGAAGTGTGCGAACAAAAGAAGCACGGAAATAGGCACTTGGACTTACAAAGTATTTTTCTCTAAATGCACAAACCCCACGCACGTGTACATTTAAGTAATGTAAACTAAAAACTTGTTTGGAAGCGTTGGTTTTACTTTTGGTTCATCCGTTGAAAAATTCAACTAATATGCAAGTTATCTAATTTTTTACACCAGTTTACATCAGAATGCTGATTCGGTTAATTTCTACAATAATTTGATTCAAGATATAAAACATGTTTATGTTACAGTACGTGTATACTGCTCCTGAACAATAGGTATATTTTAGAAAACAGATCAAATAATGAAATGTTGCACTTTATATCAAAGAATTCTCAAAGGTCTTTACAATTTATAAGTACTTTTTCTCAAAAACTTATTCTTGACCACCATTCAACAAAAATTATACTTTGCTTTCTTTCTTAGCTTCCCTTTCGTTCTTTAAGTAACTTTGATATACAATCTAAAACTTTCAAAATAACAGTGCATCCATAAGTGTTTTAATTTTTATTAAGTATTCAGAAAAAAATATTAAAAATAAAGAAATGAAAAAATTCTCATTTAATAATAAAACGTCCATAAAATTATCGCACACTACATTTCATACAACAAAAAAAACCCCATGTATATATATATATGTACCCACACTGTACTAAAAATGACCTAAGATTTAAAAACAAATCAAATAAAAACTGAAGACAATACAAAAGGAAATGTTTACACCATCATTTACAAATTTTGCCCTAAGACTGCACCAGGCTGTTGCAGAAAATGATGGTTATTTTGAAAACATTGTATTATAAATTTTCCTAATCAAAAGCACCCTCTGTTGATGAAACATCGTAACTAATTTTGAAACTTGGTGAGGAAAAATTCCCTGGTTACCAAAGCATAATGCAGCAAACCCTAGATTTATATCACCTTTCGTTTTTCTTTAATTTATTTTTCAAGTTGTCAGTTATTTTTGGAGATATCCTATAAATTAAATTGCAATATTTTTGATAAAATAGAATACTTTAATTTTAATATTGTTGAAGTAACTTTCTTGCATACTGTTATATTCTTCAGGGTAAGCTAACCCAAACTTTAGCAAAGTCTGACAGCGAAATTTTATGTCGAGGAGGCATAAATATGAAAGCAGTTTCATAAAATATATCTTTTATTATTTAAATAAGTATAAAGTCGATGTGCTCGTTACTGGAGCAATTAAAATAATAAGTTGAATGTTAAAAACATAGTTCACAGAAAAATAACATTACCAGACCTTAGTCAACCGATTCGAACCTTTTCTTCTAATGTCTAACATTTAATAGAGCTGATCGAAACATCTTAAAAAAAACGAAGCAACAAACCGTTGCATACGTCTAACATGTCTTCAGTCGAAGAGCTTAAACCACTTCTCACATTACGTGTGAAACCCACGATCATATCTCAACCAACTTCGGTCTCGTTAATACTTACACGAGCCAAGTATAAAAATATTAAATTTACATTGCAGTTGTTGACAACCACAAATCACGAAACTCGCAAAAAGGTCGGGTTCGATTCCATTTGTTTACTTGAGATCATGGCGCGGGATTGGAAAAACTTAAGGACATCATAAGAATTCGGATCCTAAAATGAATTTCTGCATGAATCTTTTCCAAATGTCTAACACATACTTATATTCATATTTCTATTTATAGAATTATTATTCTTAATTATTTACAACGTTGCAGTTATTTAGATATTAAAAATACAAACATATATTAAATAATAATATTGAAAAGTATGTTAATTATAAAGCTTAGATCACGACTATCATTTTAAATTTTTTTATAATTACATTTCCAATAAGTTCATTACCATAGAGTTCTTTTTTAGATTTTATTTATTTTTATTTTAATTATTATTTTGTATTATATATATAATTTTCATTTCTTACTTCTATATAATTTCACAATATGGCACTGTATGTTATTTTATTTGATAATCTTTATTTTTCCTTTGCCATCTATGAATTAATCTTGAGTCTTTTCATTCCAATATTTGATTTTTATTTTTATAAGGTTTTCATGGCCTTTGCTATATTCATAATAGATTGTTAAGTATTTTTAATAGTTTTTTTTCCCTTTAGAACGATCCTGTTTTGATGTTGTTGGATTCTGTACGTATCTCATCATGTGTTGCTGAGCATATTTGGTTTTCTTAATAAAATGGCTATATTTATTAAGATTTTTGGTTTTTCTGGTATGGTAGATAAATGTTTCTCTCATGGTATACTATCTTATGGTACTCTTAAAGTATCAATCATTTAGTGTTATGCTTATCACCTTAGAATATTTTTAGAAAATTATTATTAAACATTTTTCTCTTCCTTTCAGTCTAGTTATACACGCAAATATAGGGGAAGATTTGTTTATGTGCCTTAGTCTATATTTAGCTGTACAATAAACCCAGTTCCTAAGACTAAACATTTGCTGTTATACATCTGTAGCCCTCTTATTTTTACCTATATTATCATATTATCTTCCTATTTACTGTTTATATTTAGATTTATGGAAATCAAGGGCTCTTAAACTGTGGACCCTGGGGGGTTCCCAGCACCTTTCTAGGGGGTCCTTAAAGGTCTTCCATTTGATGCGTTAAGATTTCTCTCTTTTACAGACTGAAAATTCTCGCGAAAAAATTGAAACATGTGCTTCCTAGATTAGATCATTAAATTGCTCCCAATGAAAAAATTCTACTAGAACATGTATTTTGATCAAGAATATTAATTTAATATTTTTTTATTGTTTGCAACTATATAGCTGATTTTTCCACGAAAGCTCTGATGCATTTCCAAACTACTTACTTATGTGAAAGAACATTTTTAGCTCTTCTACATCTTAAAAATAAGTTCAGGAACCGTTCGGAAGATGTAGACCGGAATTCAAACCACAAATTTCAAGTATTACACCCGATATAACAGCACTTGTAAAAGAAATGCAGCCCTATATATATATATACATCTCATTAAACATTACTTATAGCATATTACTTATAGCATTGTTAAAATAGCCTTTTGTAATATATATATATGCAGGTAAATGTATGTAGTAGTAGAAGAGTAAGTCTTAGGATTATTCAGGATTCCTTAAATCCCTCAGCTATGTATAGGGAGTCAGGGAAGGGTGTTCAAAATCTTGGGGTTCGCCATGTCAGGCTGACACATGAAGGGAGCTGCGACGATTGAAAGTTTAAGAACCGTTGCAGTATATAATTGATGACTTTATATACATGTATACATTTATATATCTTCAATTATTATTGCATGAAAGAATATTTACCAAAAAATTTTAATGCTCTTATATTGCAAAAATATATATTTATATTTAAGAAAAAATTCTAGGAAATCTATAATTTATGATCGTAATTAAATGTAAGCATTACTGGGGTCATATTCACAGATTGAATAAAAAATTTGTCAACTTAATTATTTATGTGATGTTGCATTGCTGTAAATAAATGAACAATAATATGTTTCTTTTGAACGAAAACTGCTTCAATGATGTTTTCTCAATCACACGAAGCAAAATAATTCCATTAAATGTTATGTACCCTGTTTTGGAACATTTCATTTTGGAATATATACATATATTACTTAGATTAGAGGTTTAACATAGCATTTAAATATAGAAGTATCCGAACATTTAAATTTAACCCAAATCACAGTTTCAGATTTAAAAAAATAGGATATTATTATCTGACCTATTAATTCAAGATACAATTTGGAAATAACATTTTTTCACTTACTCTCTTATAAAGAGCACAGAAACCACTTTACTCACAAAAAGTTTTATGAGCCATTACAATACATATATCTCAAAATTGCAGTTAACCCTTTATCTACCGACGGTACTTATAAGTACCACTCACTTTAAAATTACATAGAATAACCACTTTTATGAATACTATGACGATACTTAGCGGGAATATTCTTTTAAATTCACTCTTCCAAGATATATGGCAGCACGGATTCTATGGTGAGTATTTTTGCGGGGAAGGCGAATAGAGCTATGTAGCAGAAATTACGTTTTCGGCAGATATTTTGATCGGATTGCAAAGATTGGCATTTTTATTCTGAAAAAGTAAGTAAAGTCAAAAGGTAAGGGTCTTTTTTTTCGTATGTTAATGAAGATCTTAGAAAATGATTTGAATATTTATTTTAAGTGAACAGTATATACTTAATTAGTTAATTTTACAGTTATTAATTAATTAATTTTACAGTTGAATTTCTTTAGTTAATTAATTAGCTCTAACGGATAAAATTTCCCAAAGTTGAGTATTTTGTATGTCCCTTAATTTTTAATACAGTGATTCAAAACAAGATATCAATCATTGGCATGGTCAAGTAGTTTTAGCGCGTTTTTCACATGTTGTATTTTACAATAACGAGATTCAGGAAAATTCGGGAAAACTATGGAAAAATTTAAATATGGTTCGGCTCATCTAGGGCACAAATGCGACCAAATGCCGAAAACCCGAGGTCAATTGGTTGCTTATTGGTTGAGAAAAAGGTACGACAAAATATGGAACGAAGACGCAGACGAAATTGCGTCCTAATAGCACTTTTGTTCCACTACGTGAAAAACGTGCTAAAAAAGTATTGGATGAAACAAAACTGCATCAAATAATAATGCGATAGATAAAGGGTTAAATAGCCAAGATACAGTCGGTATGTTATCATCTCTGTGATTCTCTGAATCTATTTTGTTACAACATTTCAGCGCATCTACTTGTGCCTTTCTAAGCTAATGCCTAGGGCCTGCTTTCTAATGCAATCAATCATTCAAGAAGTCGTGGTCTGGCACCTCTGTATAACTGAATTAAAATTTCGCAATGTAAATCAATGAGATAGTGATTACCTTGCGTTACATTTTGCGAATATATTAAATAAAATTTCGAAATGAGCATTTGTTTTCTTTTCTAATTTCTTTCCAATAAGTATTTAATACGCAAGAAATTTAAATGTTTACACATTATTGTTCAAGAAACAGTGATTAATGCACCAATTTCGTAGCTAGAATTAAGTTTTTATCTTTCCAAAAAGAAAAATTAGACTTGAATTACGCATTTGTTGAAAATTCATCTCAGAATGTTTTTTTAAAATGATGTGATTATACGAATTCAATTAAGCTATATTTTTCTTAGTAATAAAAAAATCTTACCTTTTAATAATTTTTACTAATACTAATGCTTTATAGAAAACTTTAAGTAATTCTTTAAAATTAAAAACACATTCAACGTATAACTAAAAGTAAGTATGAATTTAAATAAAAATTTAGAACGGGGAGTCATCACTGTTATCAACTATTTTTATAGAATCTACGTTCAAATTTTTTCTGAAATTCTTTTATTTCTTACGCTTAATTTTTTTGTTGTGTGCTTCCCATTTCAAATATTTTCTGTAACCGGAAATGAAAATATGCATATTTATTTATCAAATATATTTCAGATTTTTTATATATCTATAAACTTCTCTGAATATACCCTGCAAAAAATAGTAATAGGATACTAGGATAACAATGCTAGTTACTCCATCATTGCAATAACTTTAGTAAGAAATGTGTCGTTACAGTGCGCCTACATAGTATATTTTCAACGCCATGTTCAGGGGTGATTTTCCGATAACGCAATGACAAGGTTACTGCTTTTTCTTTTCTTTCCTCCAATAAATAAGCTCGTATCACACGAACAATCGATTGTTGATCGAATCCTCCTTTCTTTTTCTCTTTCCATCATTTGATCACCTGTTCTTTTCACATTAGGATAAGAAAATGTCCATATATTTTAGATATTTGTATCACAGACTTTGAAAAACTTTGTGTTTTTGTGCCCTTCTTCAAAAGGTAAATCATGATCATTATTTAATTATTAAAACAGTAAAACTCGACAGAATTACAATCCTATATTGTTTTTCTTGAACTTGTAAAATTTAATTCAGCACTGTCAAAATTTGAGATTACTTCTGTCTAATTAGGTACAGATTAAAAACATTGTAAATTACTTTGTATGTAATCCATTATAAAAAAATGTAACGGTCACACCGAATTATATTAGCATTCGCCAATATAATGAAAGCACATATCGATGATGAAAAACTAACATAAGAGGGCAAAAAAATAGGAACTCCAACAAATGTTATATAAACACATTTTCCTAAAACGCGCGTGGTTGATTTATGATAGCATTGTTAAATGCGATGTTTCATTCACAGTTATATCACTATTAACATCAACTAGTGACTGCTATGAAATAAAGGTTTGCAGCTTCGGTAAACTATACATATCGGCACTTAGGCATCAGAAGCAGCGTAGAGCTCTGCAAGTTGAGTAACTGTCATCTTGATGTTACACCTTGCTATCAAAACCAAGTATCAGTCTTTTGCCTTGTAATGCCTGTCAAGCGCTTTGTAACCCTGTCTTCTGATTACCTCGTCCCGGTCTCCTAAAACTAGCTCCATAAACTGGAAATCACATTTCGAGACACATTAACGTCTTTCTACATCTGCTTAAAATATAGGTTGAATAGATGACAGAGTACCTGTTCCCCCCCCCCGACAGGGAAACTCAAACTCCTATCATTGAGTTGTATGAGTTCAGGTATACCTTAACACTTTGCTGCATTTAAGGATAATAAAAGTTTTTAATTAAAAGTAGCTCGATAAGAAAAAAATAAATTTATATTAAAATAAAACTATTAAGTGTGAGAAATGAGTATTAAAATATTTTATTTCAAAATTGTACGTGTTATATGAACGTAAGTAGTCTATGATTATTCTGTGTCAGGCCCGACTTGGTCTGGCATGCCGGAGCACAGGTTGCAGCTAACTTGGTTTCATTGAGAAAGAGAAAAACAAGTGGCTCAGAGAACCTGCTCCAAGGGTTGCCTTGGAGAGGCAACTATTTAAGCACTTTAAGTTACCTCGGAGATTGGCTAATCAGGGAGGAGCCTTTCGAACCCTTTCGGAGGGGAGGTGTTGTCATAGATGAAAAATTTATGGTCACCGAAGCGTCACCATAGCTCGCTTCGATATTACCGGCCCTCTCTACTCCCACTGGAAGAGATCGAATTCGGTCATTTTACATTGGGATTGGAAATGAATTGTTTGAAGAAGACATGCCTCCAAGCTCTCAACTGCTCTTCATCGTTATCCATCATCAAGTCGTTATTTTTATGCCATTGTTCACAAAAATTTTAAAAAATAATCTCAAGTCTTCAAAACAAGAGCAAAACTTGTAGCATGTTATTGCACGTTTTTATTTAAACTCTAGAGATTCTATTTCGTTATTTGACATAAAAAAAACGTGAACGTATATAATTTTAGATAAGTTTGAACAGTTTTTTTTTCCCATTCATATTAGATAATTATCTGTTAAGATATTGTGATTAGGTTAAATGAAAATGTATTGAATTGTAATGTGTGTGTGTCTGTTGATCAATTACCTTCAAACTACGTTACGAACTTCGGTCAGTCTCAAGATAAAACAGCTCGGAATAATGTTTATAAGCACCTGTCATATGTTTTTTTTTAAATTGGAAAGAATAAAGAGATCGAAGTGGATTAAATAATTAATTAAAACATCATTTTTATGAATTTTAATTCAAAGCGGTTCAGTAGTCAAAATATTCCGTGAAAATATGTTTGTTTCTTACCTTTTTCACACTACCGTAACAAACCAACAAACCTCATCATCGTGAAACCCCAAACATTTATATTTTTTTTAAAAAAAATATGGGTTCTTGAAATTGTTCGCATTTGTTACGCTGAATATAATCTAATGGCAAAAAATGATATACAATATATTCACTCAGGAGCAGAAAATAATCTCTTAAAACTTTTTTTTTCTTTTTGAGGAAATACTTAAAATTATCAAATTGTGTTGTATTTTTTGAAATCTGATTTTACATGATATGTGTTATTATTAAAATTCTGCATTCATTTCAACATTACATCTAAATGTAGAATACTCAAAACATGAATTTTTGTGACTATATTAAAAAATTAAATCGATGCATATCAAGGAACTATTGATATATGTGAAATATGATTAAAATACGTTCAAAATATATTAAAAGGGGGGGAGGCAATTTTAATAACAGATAAAAGCCAAATGCATTTTTTTCTGGACATTCTTTTCAGATAACAAACATTACAAACACTTTAAAAATAATAATAAAAAAAACTTTCAATAAATGAATCATTTTAAACTTTTAAAAATAATTCATAGCATCAAAAAAAATTGATTGATGTCTTATGGATCCAGAGTGAACTGCGCTGTTAGAAAGAATGATTATTAAGAGGACACAGTACGATTCAATTGACAAAAATCGGTCAAAAAATAAAATCCAATTTTTTTAGCCTAAATTAATTGTTTATATACTTTTCTAAAAACTCATAAAATTTGAAAGCTCTAAGTTTAAAAAACGCAGTTGTGATAACTTTAACGTTTGTTTTTATTCACATCCCAATGGCTAATCAAAACTTTAAGCTGACTTATCTCGGAAGGATAAAATAACTAGTTTGTTTTCATTTAAACCTAAAGCTTTTATTCTATTGTGCCTAATACTTGGACATTTTTTCTCTTATTGCTAATAGTACAAGGAATAAAAGTTGGTATGCGTTTTTTATAATCAAAGCAATAATTACTTTTTAAAAAATAATTGAATATAGAATTTACACATTTTTTAAGGAATTTTCAATAAGCATTCATAAAAAGAAGTATTGTACAAAAACTAATCATGTTATCGCAAAACCCTTACTAACTGTTGTTATACATAGTTTGATGTACGTGTAAATCAAATTTCATGCGTGTACGTTAATTTTTGTAGGAGTAGCATTTTAAGTTCACTTCATAAGTTTCTTCCTATAAAATTTAAATGGTTTGCTTTATTGAAATTTTGAACACAAAATCTGTTAACATCGTACATACGCATAAGAGGCAACCAAAAAATTGTGAAAATTATTAAATTAAAAAAAAATTTGTGTAAATCGTACCATGTCACCTTAAAGAAATAAATTGTTTATCTTTTTAAAGACATTTTTTGTATACTTTTTTGTAAAAAAATAAATAACTCAAATATAAAATTGTTATTGAAAATTATTTTTTATTCAACAGAAATGTGTGAATATTAGGTATTGATAAAAACAGAAATGGAATATCTATTGTGTTCATTCTAGTTTTTGTTATGATAGCCTCAAACATCTCTAGAGTTCGTAGTATCATCACGATTATATCAAGGTAATCACTTGTATTATATTCATTCAGAATCATTATGAAACACATAGTGAAGTATTTCTTAGATATCTTTTTTAATTTTTCCTATAACTACTACCCAAGTAATCCGAAGAGTTTTTGACAAACTAAGTATTATGTCTTAAGAATGTGTTTATATATACTTATGTTCTCTATATCACACACTCTATACATCTTTTGTAATTCGAAATACCGAACCTAATGAGTCTTTATATTCTACATGTCTTGATAAAATAGAGACTAGACATATAAAAAGTAAAATTCAGATTCTTTCAAACATGGTATTGCAGTAATCTATTCATAGTTTTGCAACACCACTGATGCCATCAAATGTATAATGTCTGATATAATTCTTCGCAAAGAAATTAAAGGGAGTGATCCTTTATATACGGAAAAGTCTATTACAGTGTATATGAATTCAATGCGTTTCATTAGTTTGTAAGAGTAAAATGGGACTTTCTATACAATTTTTCTTATGGTTCACCAATCAAAGAATGCAGAATCTCATAGAAATTTATATCCTGGTGCAATAAGGCATAATAATTAGTTTCCTATTAAAACGTTTTATTCTCAGTTGTATTAAATAACTTAATAGATGATAAATAATCAGCTTCAATGGGATTGAAAAGCGATGGAGAATGCATGATTTTAAAAAATATTTTCAGAGTAATTTATATATATGCTAATTTAACTTTCCTTAAGGCTGCTGTTGGTGGTGTTTTCATATCATATTTAATTGAAACAATAGATAAAAGGAGAAGTGTTTTCATAAATTTCGTATAATAGGAACATTTTAATGTAACAGAATGAGGAAATTTTTAAAAACACTTTGAAATAAATTCAGCCTTTTAATACAGTTTAAATACATCCCCCTAATGTAGTTTTTTTATTGATTGCCATGTGTCTATTTACGCTTAAGGTGTAATTTAAATTCTTATTGCATAATTTTTAGCACTAATAACTTTTCTGAAAAAATAAAATTATTTAAATACCATTTTTGTGCATCATAAATTTGGTCAGAAAGATAAATACTATCATAAAGATAAAAACTTCTTACTAAATTTGACTATGATTGGGCTGTAAAACTCATAATAAATCATACCACAGAGGAACAATGTGGTACTTATAGAATGAAGAATCGTAGTAGGAAAAAAATAGGAAGCATACAGTATGGAACAAATCAGAAGAATTATTTATTGACAAATTGACGTTGGTATAAAACAAAATCACTGTCTTACCAAAAGGAAGATCAAGAATCTAAAGTCCGTAAATAAGATATATGACCTTTTCTAACTGTGACGGTATCGTCTGTTCGCACGCAACAAAATTATTAAATGTTTTTTAAAGTAAGAATTCTCACTCCTCCATGAGCACCTGTGTCAGTTCTCGAATGTTTTCCGGAGTATGTAATTGGGCTAATAATCTCCAAAGTATCCCACACATGTTTAATAGGATTTAAATCATTGAGAAGGACACTGGGCAACCCATTATACGGATATCTTCAAATTCTAGAAGCTCCTGAACAACGTGGGATATGTGTAGCTGCACATTCTCTTCCATAAAACAGTCTGGACTAATGGCACCTCAGTACAAAATATAATTTTATTACAATAGCTAGTAATGAACTTCATTATCAAGGTAACTAACAAATGGTCTTGGACAAACCATTTTATAATCATCAGTTTAAGCTACTCTCAGATAAAATGAATAATGAGTACGTAGATTAACTTCTGCACAATAAAGTACATTAGCATTCGAGAGCACTTTGCATCATATTAAAATAAAAAAAATATTCCTACGCATATAAGGCATAAAAAATCAGGAACTGGGAGAAGACATATTGTTACAAAAATTCAATTGTGTTGTCGAAATTACTTTATATTTTATGCTTTCAACATATTAACAAGGAAAAAAATTGCCTCATATACATTATTGTAAGAGGTAGAGTGTTTGAATATAAACTACAAGTTCTCACCAAAGACATAGAGGAAGATGAATTTTTTCACTTCAAGTATTTAAAACAGTATCATGACGAAAATGCTCTCATTTTTATGTGAATAATATCAGCAAGGAGTCAGTAAAAAAAAGCAGCTTTGGTAAAGGTTTTTAAGATTTCAGAGAGTAAATGAAGCTACACAATCTTTCATTGTACGTTCTCTCAAAGTTAATATAACGAACTAAATTTGGCACCATTTGACGCAGATGTTGCTTTGCTTTAGATATAGATAATAAATTTAAAATTAAGAAATTGAACAACAACAAATTCCCAGATCTGACCATGCCTTTGGAAGAACTCGAAAAAGAAAAATCCAATTTAATTTCTCGGCATAAATGGACAGCTATGAAACAACTGTGTATGACAGAGACTATAATATTTGACACATGGGACAGTTTGCCTGAAACATATGACACATTAAAAAAACTATAATAGCATTTGGTGTTCTTAGATTATTTGTTTCAACATATTTGTATACGAAAAAGCATTCACTTCTATGGTTAAAATGAAAACCAAGTTAAGGAGCAAAAGATAATTTGCAATAATAGTTATTTACTACTAAAACAGTTAGCTGTTTGCCAGAAATAAGGAAGCTTTCGAAAGCGATGCAAGATCACTGTTTCTAACAGAGTTAGAAAAATCTTACAATATTTGTTTACTCTAAAAATCAATATATATCTGACATTACGTATACATCAGCCACCCATCCGGTATAGTGATTGGTGACGCTGACTGCTGTGCCGTATGGCCTGTATTTAAATCCCGGATGATGTTTGCAAGTGTATATTGCTTTTGCGGGATGGGAGTACTCTATATAGCCATCGAGCTGCAAGTCCTCTCGGAAGTCTGGTGAAAGGGAAGGCAGTGGGAGGCTTCAGAATATCTCCAGGGTGTTTTCTCTCCAAATTGGGGTGAAGGTGAGCCAAATCACACTGTGACCTGTAAGGAACTCAAAGCTACGGCTTTGATGCGGTAAATTTCGTGGGCCTCAATTTGACACCGTCACATAGGTGGAATTAGCTACAACAACGATTCCGTCGTCTCGATCAGGACATCTAAATTAGGATTAATTACAATTCGGTGGCATAACGCAGCGTCAGCTTTATATGAAAATGATATAGGTTACGAATTCAATTAATAAATTTCCCAACTTTTATTAGCAAGAACAGCCAAAGTTAATTTTAATTATTGATGTATAAACATGGAGTGTTTCAGAATAAAGAATGTTATTGCTTGAAACGGAAACTTGGAAGCTTAAACCCTAACACTGTAATGTTTTCATATTGGTTGTAGAAAATAGAGATCTTAACTAGTTCTTGATTTTTTTTTAAAAATAGAAAATATTACTGTGAGTAAAGCTTTTTTTTTACTTAAAATAATGTAAAAAATAAAAACTGGAGTACAACTGTTTTATGTTTATCGTGATTGGTATCGGAGGATAAAGTACCTCACGGTGAGCATGCTTGTACATATACTAAATGGCTCTTTGGTACCTTAGTTATCTTGCTTTAATAACAACATGACTCTTCGCTCTCGAAAGTCTTCTGGCCTTGGTTTATACTTTTATTTATAAATCGTTACATCCTTTTAGTCTTTGAAACTTAGAAAATAAAAATTTTATAATTTTAGTCACTTAAAATCTTACTAACAGCATACACTATGTTTAATATCTAAAATTAGTTACTAAGAAAATTACAGCTACTTTGTAAAAATGTGTTTGTAATGTAAAAATGCCTTTTTTCTAACAGTTTTTTACCAGACATAATTTTACGATATCATACACTTTTGTGTAGAAATAGAATTACATTCCACGGTTAATTCAGGATATAAAATACTGAAAATATTAATTCATTAAAAGAATGACACAAATTACATAATTATAAAGTAATTTGTATTACTTATGTATACAAATTATGAATATTAATAGCTGTGAATATATTATCATATATACTGAGAGTTCTTAAATAAACTCCTTGTAGATATAATAAATACTAGTAAAATAATGAATTCATAACTTATTATTCTCAGGAATAATAACTATTCATTTAAATGATATATTGCTACATAAACTGTATATTAAGACAGAAAAAAAGTTTCAAAGGAAAATTTCACCGAAAAAAGATCGACATAATTACAGAGTAAAAAGGTCGCATATAATGATATATTTTATTAAACTATTCCGTATTACATTATTTCTTACTAAATATTATTTCAGTAGCAACAGTATAACATACTTTTTCTTTCAAATCCATTTTGCATCTTTTTATTTTGTTGTAATTTTTTTAATTCCATTTTTGATGTCATTTTCTTTTATAAGGTAAATTGGGAACACATCAAGAGCTTTTTTATTTTTTAAATAATATTGCAAAGTTCTTATTTTAAAATTTTGAGCGACTTAGTGTTTTTGCAGAGAACTTCTAACGTTTTTGAACTATTATTCTTACATATATGACATTAAAATGTATTAAAATAAATTTTAATTAGCAACTCATATTAAAAGCATTATTATTCTAGCTATTTTTCGAGTATTGTTTCTTTCTTTAAGAAGCACATCATATGTATTTTATTTATATCTCCCACAAATTCCTAGTATTTGAAAAAAAGAATAAAAATTCAGATAGCTATAAGACATTATTTTCTCATCCGTTTCCTATTAATATAGTACAATTCTTATTTTTTAAAATAAAAGTAACACGCTGGTAAGCAAGAAAGTCTTCCTGGGAAATTTGAACAAACGTAAGTAATTGTATATATCCGTGGGAATTTAGAAAATATTCATAAATATTACTGAAACTCTGATTAGATAAGATTTATGAGGTAACTATGTTTAAATATATTTTTAATGGGCTGATATTAGCTACTAAGCGTTTGCTGATGCCCAAATGGGAGAATTTTTTAATGGTGGTACCATCTAATGATGGCTTTAGCATCCAAATTTCGACTCTTGAATTGAATTTATTTCAAGCTCTCGTTGGATGCTAAACATTGCCTTGATTGAATTTAGCCGAGAGTGTTAGAGCCAAATTTATACTCAATGGATCTTTTACATGTTCCATAACATGCGTGTCTACGATTTTATGAACCCTGAAAATCTACCAACTTCAGCCGGTATCGATCCCGCAGACGATTAAATATATTATATCACAGTGGCTCTCAAACTAAGGGGCGCACCCGCCTATAGGAGCGTGATAACCCTACGAGGGGCGTGCAAGTATATTGGGAAGTCGAAAACAAAATATCATTTTAAAAAATTATTAATTTACTTAAAATAAACGCATAAAATATATTCTGGCATAATAAAAAATGAAATACACATTTACACTGATTATAATACACTTATAAATATATCAGTACTGTGCAATTTATTTTATAATTAAATTAAGAACTAAGTTAAGATTGCTAAGTTAACTACTAAGTTAAGAACAAGTTTAATAATTACCAGTGACCCAAAGGTCTTGTCATATACAAAATTATGTACAAAAATAACGCTTATCTTTATAATTTGTACGGTTTATATTTAATCTCTTAAATACCAATTAAAAATTACGTGATTCGCTCCTCTATCCCACAGTTTCTTAACACGTAAGTGAGTGCATGTGGTGTATGAGGTCGGGTAGAAAAGGAATTAATAAGCAAATCCTCCGAAATAAGTAAATATGTCGCGAACCCAGTCAAGGTCCTTTTATTGCACTTCAAAGCTTTCGAAATAGTTTTATGGATAGTATTTTGGGAAGTCGTATATATACGTCCGGGGCAATTAACGCACTGGCTGAGCTCGAGACGTTTATATATGCTGATAGCACTTAAGAGGTTAAAGTCGTATTGTGGGTTTAGAGTCAAAGTATATTATTATTGAATTCAACACATTGTTATTGTATGGGGGGAGGTGCGAGGAAAATAAGGATTGAATATTGGGTCGCAAATATGGGAAGTTTGAGAAACACTGTTATATGATGTTATTTTATTCTACCGTTAAGCACTTTCAAAAGTACTAAATTACTGCATTTTGTTATGGCTAATTTTACGAGACTCTTATTTAAAAACAATTTAAATTTACTCCTTTCATAATTTAAGCAAAAAAATTATATTAAAGGTGATTCTATTATGTTATTACAATTGAAATCTAAATTACAAGGAATCACTGCAAAAGACGCCTGAATTCAGGAGATGCATAAATAGTACTACAAGTCAATACGATTGGACAAAAGCTGAGGTCTGAGATAAATGATCCTACAAGTGAGTTACATAATATTACATCCAGATCAATAAGACGGGTTTCATCAGAAATTATTATATTATAAGGGCTTTATAGTTAACTTAAGATAAATCTTTGATCCTTTTAGCATTTAACAACTTGGTGAAAGGACACAATTAAAATGTCTCGTAAGTGTGATAATTTTACTGATAGTTTTTGCTATACTTGTGAAGAACTGTTTAAGCAGTATTTGCTGAAAAAGTTTGACTTCTTCAATTAAATTTACTAACGAACATTACTTTCCACGTAAGACTTACGAACAGGATAAGCCGTAAACACCACACTTGTTTTTTACTCTCTTTTACCCGGCTTCGAGAGGAAATCATACGAATAGATATTTCATTGCCTCTTTCACCATTCCATGATCTCTTAAGAGCCTAGAAATCACTTAAAACAGTGCTTCTCAAACTTTCAATATTTGCGACCCAATATTCAACCATAATTTTCATCGCGCCTCCGAATCCTTCATACGAATAATAATGTATGAAATTCAATAGTACTATACTTTGACACTAAAGCTACAATATGGTTTTTCCTTAAGTGCCACCGGCGTACATAAACGTCTCGCTCATCCAAAGCATTAATTCTCCAGGACGTATATATACGTTTTTCCGAAGTACGATCTTTTATGTGCACTGCTATTCATAAAATTTTAATTTTTTCCTCGGCAGTTTCGGGATCAATTATAAACTGTAGAATTATCAAGATAAATGTTAGTTTTTGTGTATTTTATATGTGACCACTGGTAATTATTATAAACTTGTTCAAAACTTAGTATTGTTAAATTAATTATAAAATGCATTGGGAAGCACTGATACATTTATAAGTGTTTTATATCAGTGTCAAAGTGCATTTTATTTTTAATTATGTCAGAATGTATTTGTTTGTTTACTTTCAGTAAATTAATAATTTTTTAAATAACCTTTTGTTTTAGATTTTTCAATATGCTCGCGCCCCCTCGTAGAATTATCACGCCCCCTTGAGGGGGCACGCCCCACAGTTTGAGAAACGCTGACTTTAAAAGTAAATTTTTTGGTATGACTCAAACAGTGAACAAAAAAAAATCTCGTTAAAGAATCCGAAGAATCAGTATCCCAATTCTGCTACATTAACAGCATGTCACGTCACGTACTTCCTTTGCCACAGTCATCTCTTAATCAATTTGTTGATGAAGAATACGTATTACCTTGTAGACTTAAAATAAAAAAGTTTACATTCCATCATAGAAATATTCAGAGTTTCATATGATAATTCTATCAGAGTTGAGTGGCATTGCAAGTGTTTGAGATTAAGGTATCCAACTACCCTAAAACTGTGAATTTTGCTAAAAATTTACAGATTTTTATGAATTTATTTTATAGAGCATCTTATTAGCTTTATAAAAATATCAAGTTTATTATTTTCTATTCAATAGAACAAAAACTACAAGTGTTTTAGTAAAAGCAGATGCCATTACCTTAAACAAGATGTCATACTTTAAAATGCGTTTTACTCGAAATGTATTTTTTTAAATGCTCAAACGGGTCCAGCAATTTCTAAAAAAGTTTTGAAAATAATTAACTGAATTTTTTTCTGTATGTTCTGTATAATAGAAGTGTTTTAACCTCAAATTTAACAATCACTGTTTTATTACAAAATTTGCAGTCCCTTATGTTAATATAATCACTGTTTTTTAAGCAATTTCATATAATAAGTAAGACAAATTGCTCTAGTTTTTGTAAAAATTAAATTATGTCTTATCCTAAAGGTCATTTCAAAAATAAATAACATTAGAGTTGAAAAACTGAAAATGTATTCATAAACTTTGGGTACAAAATGGGCCCCATTTATGTTATTTTTTGTAAGATTTTACCAATTCTTTCCCATTTTAATAATAATAATTTATTTTCCTATTCTTAATTGTCGTATAACTTTCTTAAAATATACTAAAAAATCTAAAAAACACAAAAAAAAAATCCCCATACATCTATTTTTTTTAAAAATTGTCGCAAGTAGTCGGAAATCTTAAATAAGTATACAGCCAAATTTCTTCTGGATTGCAATGTATTTACTAATAATGTACATATTTCCATATACCGGCAAACACAATAGCTTCATTATTTTTTTTAAAAAAAGTTGGTGAAATATGCATTTATAACGACATTCAAATCCTCATAATACCTTCAGATTTGTGTAATGAGTGACCGGAATAAGGACTTTTTATTGATGTTCCTACGGTGAGCTTAAAAGGATTAATCCTTCAAAATAAAAACAAGCACTAGCTCATTTCGATAGGATATGCTTCAGCGGAAGAAGAAATTTATACTTTAAAAGGGCTATTAATTCTGTTGAAGTATGACGATTTTAAATAGAAACTCTTTATAATGACTTTAAAGTCATTTCTATTAATATAGAAATGCAACAAATTATACAATATATTCAGACTTATGTGTGAATGTACAGTCTTACATAAGATAAACATTATTGTGTGCAAGAATGGTCTTTTCGAAAATCTACGGAACCTGATGATAAAAATGTAGATAGCTTGTTTCTAGTAGCACACACAACAGTGTAGATATAATTTCCATTGCACATTAAACTAGAATTGATAAAAAATGTTTGTAAAAGCTTTCATTTGGAATATAATACACTTTTGTTTGTGTGAAACGTGTTCCACAGTTCTTAAAGGATGTTAAAATAAAAGGTGTATTAATAGGTTCAAACAATCAGAAATTATGAATATATAACCAATTTAAAACTGTTATTGCAAAATTAGAAAACGACACAAGTCTTTCATTCAAGTGTGTTGTGAAAACTTCTTTAAGGAATAATACAGCTACTAATTACAAGAATACAGTCTAAAATATGATGAATGTTTTAAGAACTTAAACCGTCACATATCATTAAAACTTCATTTCGTATACTTTCCCACGGAACTTTGTGCAGATAACATGAAAACCATGAACAACAATTTATACACAAAAACAGGAACTAACGAAGTTAAATCATATATTTAAAGTGTATTCTGCTGTATAAAATGTGTGAAAGTATACGGTTGGTAAATTTAATATTGTGCTGTAATATATTCCTTAAACTCGTAAAAACCCATAAAAACGCCTCTTCCATTTAACAAAAATAAGAACTAACTATAAATTTATTTTATTATTTTACGTACTTAAAAATGTATCCAATCGAAATATTAGCTCTGAATTTAAGAAAACAAATAAAAAGTACATTTTTGTTTACCAGAGCTTTTTTTAATATTATCTTATTTTTATGTCAGTATTCTTGAAGTTAATTTGAATTATTTTCTTTTAAAAAAAGAAGGGTGTCTTTTTTCATAAAATATCTTTATCGGTATTTCAGGATATTCGGTATTTTGTATTCATATTTATTCATTCATTTAAATATTTGACAGTTTTTTTTTTAATTTTGTAATTCATCCTCGTAAACAATTTCTTTATCTAATAGATTTAGAACTGTAATGAAATATTTTAAACACCTATGAAATAGAACTTATTTTGCATAAAATATTTATTTTCGTCAGATGTAAAGTAATAAAACTTTGAAAAAATTGTTCATGTTTCTTCAAAAAAAAAACTCACATATTCCATCCATCATTTACAAAAGTGAAAAAAAAAACAGTTTTCCTGTTTTACCCGTAAAATATGGAAAGGAACTAAACAAATAAGTTTTAGTATTCTTCTGAGTTTTATGCAGTTGAATAAAAAACTTGTCATTTAATAGTTAAGCCTCCTTCGTCTAAACATAGAGAGAATGAATGCACACAAAAAAGTTTTTATATCATAATCTGTTTTAAATGAAGTTTTGCCATTCTAACCATAAACAATACAATTTTTTATCCAACTTTTCTTAAATCTATGAATGTTATGACGGAATATTTAAATCTGAGTTTAATATTTTTGAAAATGTGCAGAGAATCTCTTGAGACGATAATGTGATTTTGATTTAGTACTATTGTAGATAAGCAACACACCTGCTTTCCTGCTAAGCAAAAAAAATTTCTAAGCAATATATAAATCTCTTTTATATTCAATTTGGCAATTTGCCACTTCAATTTAGCAATTGACAATGCTGTTCTACCGTTTAACATTGGTACATCACGATAATTAAACTACAGCTATTAACGTTCGTCTTCAAAAATAAGACCTAGTCTTATGATAATTTTTGCTGCAACACACGCAATAGTGCTTATTTACAGATGATAATATATTTTACAAATACAATAATTTGCATTTTATATTCATATTCACGAGTCTATTTATATATCCATGCAAGAAAATTTACCTTTGGAAATCATCTCCCGCCAGCTCATAACTGGTATGTTGCAAGTCACCCAGAACTACCTCTATCGTGTAGTGACCCCAGGGTACTCCAATCGGCCTTGACGAGAATTAGAAAAAGAAATTTGAGACCTATGAAGATCCAGAATGGTGAAAAGATTTTTTCTCGGGGCTCCTGTTCCCAGCCTGCCAGCCCTTATCTTCTTGATTGTTTGGGTGCCTCCTGTAGGTATTTGACGGTTGAGCAGGAGAGGATTTTCGAGCTACTTGTGCGGCGAGGTCTTTTGAACCTGGTGTAGGCTTTCTTACATCAAGGGGATAAGCAACAACAGGAAATTTACATTTATTTAAATGTAACAATGTCGTTTTCTTTTGAAACAACACCATAAAGTTCATCACATAAATCACTGCAATTTCAGTGGATCCCCTCGCATGTAGATATATGGGGTAATGAGGAGGCGGATGCCTTGGCAAAGGAGGGTGCCAGAGAGGTTCTGGCTACATCCAATTGCCTGACTTTTCTTGAGCTGTACTCTGCCAGAAAACATGTTGATAAAAAGACTTGGCTTGCCCCCCCCCCGGTTCATATTTAGTATCGAGCTGATTCCCTTGGAGGATCCCTTGCTATGAATTGCGACAGACGCACCCAGATGGCAGTTTCCAGATTTCTTAGTGGACATTTAAGAAGCCTTGCCTTCCAGGGTGGCCATAAAACCTATCCGATTTATCCGAAATGTAACATCGAGCAGGCCTCCCTGACTCAAGTTAGATGCCTGGGATTGCTCAACGACGATATACTGGATATTCCTATGCTTGTATACGACTTTTTGAGGGTGAATAAACTCAGAGATCTCGTCTAGCTGAAGCTAGACAAGGACATAAGTAACAACGACACAATTCACATAAGTGAAGGAAATAACCCATCAAGTTTAAACTCTTCTGGCGATGAATTCAATTTGGGGGACTTAGTAAAGGTCAATGCTTACAAATCATCAACCTTGCGAATAACCAAATTTTCTTTACTCTTCTCTCAATAATTCATTCACAGATTGAGGCCTTCTAACGAAGAAGCTTTTGTTGCTGAAACCTGATCTCAATTTGTTCTACTTAGCATTTCCTTTGTCCATCCGTTGACTGAGGCTTCCGTACTCTATTCTCTATTTTCAGATTTTTCGATAATCTCTATTACCTTGTTTTCCAAAAATCTATAAAATTAATATGTCACATATATTTTGTTAACTAGTTGAAGGGCTGTTCTTCACACGAATTATTTTTCAAAATAAAATTTAACAAAACAGCTAAAAAGTATAATTTTAAATGAGGTTAACAGTCCAACTCAGTCCAAGATAACATACATAAAAATTTAAAATAGTTCTAATATGAGGAATTCCATATTAATTAGATTCTAAATAATTTTCGATGATTTTTTGATAGAACTCTTTATTTTTGCAATGATTCGTTTTAAAAAAGTTGTACTTCTAGTATAAAAATAAGCGAATATTTATATTTACATAATTCTTTTTTTCAAAAATTTGTTAAGATTTGGTTCATTATTTAATATGAACGAAACAATGTTAATCTTCTTAAAAACTACTTGGATTTCTTAGAAGGTTGAGGAGTCAGAGTTCTGTAACACATTTCGTTCAACTCCAAAGTATACCAAAAAATTATTGACACCTGATCCAATAATTTTTAAAAATTATTGGTACTCATGATTTTTTTTAAAAAGTTCCAAATCAGATTTCAAAAGAATCTCTTCAATTTACACACTATGGTCACCCCTAGTTTCAGCATCCCAAATTCCGTTCGTCCAGACTTGAGGTCTTCAAACTTCGATTAACGGAGGCCTTAGAACTATAAGGCTAACAACGCAAACAACACAATGGCTCCAGCCATTTAAATTATTTTTTCTTAATATAATGCATAGTCTTTAATTTTAAATTTTTTAACTTAAATATTTTACTACTATAAAATAAACAAGGCAAGATATATTATTTTCAGTGAGTAACAGCTAGCTCATCAAGATAGGAGATGAAAGACTCAACACGAGATAAGTACTTCAACAAGAAATCAACACTAGAACTATAAGGTGCTTTGGGTGAATTCCCTTTCCACACACAACACATACACAATTAGAATATATCCTAAAATAATATTTAAAGTGGATCGCAAAAAACAGGCATTTTGTGTAAAGACAATTAAAAAAATGTATTTGTCATTAAAAAATTAATATAATTTACTCATAAGTAATATTAATTTGTAATCCAAGTGTAACCTACCTTTGTGCTTGCATTTTTAGCGCGTTTTTCACGTAGTGGAACAAAAGCGCTATTAGGACGCACAAATTTCGTCTTCGTCTTCGTTCCATATTTTGTCGTACCTTTTTCTCAGCCAATAAGCAACCAATTAAATCGGGTTTTCGGCATTGGGTCGCATTTGTGCCCTAGATGAGCCGAATCATATTTAAATTTAATAATTTTTTTTTAGTACAGTACTACTTTCTGTTAGTAAAAAGTTCATTAGTTGCATTGATTGATATCTTGTTTACATTAACTATTGCAATCTATAGGTCTATTGAAATTTTCTGTGATCGAATTTCATATATAGCATTTAATTTGTTTTTGTAACCTCTCCCATTCAGCAATATATTTAAATACATTGTTAGGAATGGCATTAAAATGCTTATAGTTGGGGAGAAATCCTACATATTTTGCATTATTTACAATCTAAACTTTAAGAGGTGTTCAAGTTTAAATTTAAATTTTAATTTAGAATCTATTGATAGTCGATGAGTCGTTCCCTCTCCTTCATTATAAGTGTTTCTTCTACAGATGAAAAGGTGCATTTTCCCTTTGAAAGCAATTTAATTTTGAAAAATATTGTACTAACGGGTATAAAATTATTTCGGGGAACCTGGGATAGTAAACAAAAGAATATTCACAATGTTATAAATAAAAGACGCTTTACTATATTATAATAAAAGTTTAGAATATATTACAAAATAAAGTTATGTATAAATAATTTTTTCAGTTTTAATGACAAGGAGAAACTTTAGATATTTGTGGTAATACAAACTTCATAGAGAATGGGAATATATTTTGCATACGTATTTATAATTTTCTTTGTGATTTCTTATTATTACTAGTAGAGCCTATAGATTTTCCTCGAGGAGCCCCAGGAATCTGTGGAACACAATTTGAAGACCATTGGTCTATTTATTTCCGTCTTTGCGCTATGCGATCCATGCACAAACAGAACCATCCTTTTATTAATATAGATTTAATATCTTCTTTTTTTTACCTTCACTTACGTAACTGTAATAAGAAATGAAATGATTCATCACAGAAAAAAAAACTTGCCGAGATTAATTTGCTATTGTAGTAGGAGCTGGTAGTTTGGCTTCACAAAATGCAAAATTATTAAATTTAATAAATGTTTCGTAGTGTTTACTCAGACATTAAGAAAACTATATAAATTTTTTAACAGATTAAAGATTGTTATTTCTAAAATAGAATTATCACTAAAATCTAATTAAAAAAATTAGCACTATTTGTGTGCTGTATATAGTCTCAAAAAATTTTGTGAATTTTTTAAAATTATTTTTGTATTCCTCGGTGAATGGAAACTAAAAATGTGCTACATTTTCTGTTACTTTCAACATGAAATTAAATTGCAGATATTAAAGTTCAGGTTTATAATGTAAAAATAATTAAATTTTAAATTAAAACTCTAAAGATTGAATATATTTAAAAACACAATAAGTAAATAACGCAATACCTAATCAAGAAAATGCTTAGAAAATATACTTATTTGAAATAATTCTTAAGTCCCTAATCAGATCATCTTGATATAATTGTTTCATCGAGCAATTAGTTATCTATTAATGTTCAGTATTATATCATTATCTACTCATTATCGGAAGTTTGAAGTGACTAAGACTTTTAATTCCAATATGAATTACGTAGTGTAGTGCCGCAATTAGCAATGCATTCATTGCTAATTATACAATCATTAAGTACATATACAGACTCATCATCACTATCAGCTATAATGTGTTACACTATGTGAAATCTTGTGCCAAATTTGCGTCACCCTATTTATTAATGTGGATTCATAATAACGTGATAAGTTTATGAATTTAAGATATTTGAAGAGATTTATTCCATTGAAACATAAGTGTGCAATATTTAAACTCTCAAAATTTTTCGAGTGTATATATATATGTATAAAATTGGTATATTTTAAATTACTCCTCTCTTCTCTCTCTCTCTCTCTCTCTTTGGATGTAATTAAGGATACAATTCCATTGAAATTTCGAAACAAAGCAAAGTTTTGAATCAGTGAAAAACTAACTGAAAGGATTTGATAATAGATACCGAGGCACATTATTCCCTTCGAGAAGGAAGCAACTAAACCTTTGTGTCAGACATCGCAGGGACTGCTAATTACTCTTCCAGATTGAAAGTTTCCCATCTTGTTAATTTATTTCAGGAAAACTTAGCCTTTGCGTTTTCCTATCTGTTTTGTTAATAGAGTGAGAAAATTCACAACAAAGGAATATTTCCTGACGTGACCCCTCTAAAGCGCTATTAAGGTTTTTCTTCGAAATTTTTATTTTTTAATATTTTGAAAAAGTTTGTGGTTTTGACATTTTCTAAAGGCTAAAGAAATAAAGCGTTAACTTTTTCATTATTGCAGCTTCTAATTCTATCAGAACATTTTTTAAAAAAAAATGACTTGATATTTAATGTGCAGTAATGAATTAAGCCTCGGTTCGTCTTGAAAATAATTAATGAATAACAAAAATGATTTTTTTTTGTTCTTGTTTCTTTAGCTTTCCTTTTCCACTATTGATAAATGTCAAAGGTCATTACTGAAGACTTATTTTTGCTTATTTAGTGCAGAATCAATATTATTGCTTAATGGAGAGGAACTTCGTAATTGTTTTCTTTATCAGAGTCATCTGATTAAGAAAACATTTAACACATCTCCTACTATAAATTTTCACACCATGTCATTTAAGGATTATGCAATTCAGTTGGGTTATAAAGAAGTATACAGCATTAAGCCACAAGCCTGAGTAGTTTGATTGATCAGGAGATAAAGGGAAAGATTATTAGGTTTAAAGAATGAAATACGTACAAAAACTTCAAGCAAATACTTTTTTTTCTAATAGGCTGCAATTGGCAATTAATCCTTCGCAGACACATCAAGCCTCCGAATGAGACAGCCATTTCATAATGGCATCTTCCAGTGACGGCTCTCGATACCAAATTTTGACGCTTGAATTAATTGTATGAATGATAAAAGTTGCTATGATTTGATTTTGCCGAGAGTACCAGAGCCAAATTGAAACTCAAGGGATCTTTTGCATGCCAAATAATCATATGACATGCGCGTCTACGATTTTCGCATTCAGAAGATCTATGAACTCCAGCCAGATTCGAACCTGCAACCTTGGGTTTATGAAGTATGAATGCTATCTCTAAGCCACTGAGTCGACCTAAACAAATACTTCCTCAAGAAAAGGAGAGATTTATCCTGAATACCCCATCGTACTACATTTTTGTGGCTCTAATTTAAAACAAACCAATAGCATTATATATATATTTTTTCATTTTATCCGGCAATCATTCATTAGATTCGAACACAGAGTCCTCAAACCGTGAAACTTCTACTTTTCGCTAATAATATTACTATTATTTTTATTCTCCCAATGACAGCTATGAAAATAGCGTTGGTTATTTCACCCAACCCCCCCAGGCATTCACTTTTTGAACATTCCATTCAATAAGCTTTTTTATCTCCTATCATATAATTATTTTATAACAAAGGAAATTTATCTCAGGAATAAAAAGTTGTAGGACTTTTGACAGTTTTTCTTTAAATAAAGAGGAGTAGAAGATAACACACAAATATTCCAAGAAATGAAACAATGAGAATATTTACATTTAACTTTGGAAAAGAGAATGTTGTTCAAATATTTAATGCATACACATTGATTAAAAATGTGAAGTACAGAGTGAAAGAAGATTCAATTATATATATATTTACGTAATCAAATATAAAATATCAACTTATATTTCTATTGAAAGTAGTCTGAATAAAAAACAAAAAAGTTCTCGATTATTCCAATCAATTATATCTTTGAAAGAGTGCAAGAATGTTTCTTTCTATTAACTAATAGTAAATCTAAACCTTTACACAGTTAAAAGAAAACTTTGCAAAAGGACAGCAGTGTTCGAGTTCTAAGAAACTCATTCTTTATTATATTAGGATATTAGAACTAAAAGCATTATTAGCAAATGTGCCTACTTTGAAAAATGATATGGTTTAAAAAGCATGGAACGTTTTCTATTAAATCAGATTTAATGTTCTCTGAATAAAGCATATGAGGTTCGTTACCAAATCATCGTAAGGTATCTGACTACCCTAAAATTGTGAATTGTGCCAAAAATTGACAATTTTTTTATGATTTTATTCTATAGAATATCTTATTAGCTTTATAAAAATACCAAATTTATTATTTTCTGTTCACTAGAACAAAAACTGAAAGTGTTTTAGTAAAAGCAGATGCCATTGCCTAAAGCAAGCATTACTTTAAAACGCGTTTTATTCGAAATCTGTTTTTTCTTCAATGCTTAAAAGGGGACAGCGATTTTTTGTGCTCGAAAAGTATTGAAAATAATTAACTGAAATTCTTTGTGTATGTTCTGTATAATAGTAGAAGTCTTTTAACCTTCAAATTTATCAATCATTGTTTTATTACAAAATTTACAGTCTCTTATGTGAGTATAACCACTATTATTTTAAGCAATTTCATATAAAAACTAAGATAAAGTGCTCTAGTTTTTGTAAACAAATTAAAATATATCTTATCCTGAAGGTCATTTCAAAAATGAAAAACGTAGCAATACATCAGAATTGAAAAGTTGAAAATTTGTTTATAAATTTTTGGTACAGAATGGGCCACATTTATGTTATTTTTTGTAAATTTTTGACAATTTTTTCCATTTTATCAATAATAATTTTTTTAGCATCTCAATTTTAGTATATTTTTCTTAAAATGTAACGTCTAAAACCCACGAAAAAATCCCCATAACTCCATTTTAAAAAAAAAAAGTTTTCCCAAGTAGTCGGATGCCTTAATTGTTATCATTTGCATTATTATTAATTTTATTTTACTTTGTTTAAAAATAATTTTTATCTCAGGATTTATCGTTTAGCCTCAAAGTGATATAGATTACTTATTAATTATCAAGGACTTAAATATAGTCCTGTATTATAATAATCTATAACTACACACACACACACAATGAAAGCATTGCCATTTTAATGTTTCCTTTTAAAACAGGCTAGAATTTTGTTCCCTTGCGGGTTGTCAGAATTCAAAGATAACTGACTGTCTTTGTCTCCTAGCTTTTTTTTTATTTAAACTTCTCTATTGTTTTAGAATGAAATAAATGGCTTGTATTTTTTATCATTGTATTATGTTTTGCAATCATGACAATCAAAAATGGAATAATAATCTTTATACTATAATATGACTACAGTTCTCTGGGAAATAGCCATTTAATTTAGGCTGTTTTTAGTTGTTTCTCTGATATTAAATATTTCTTATGCGCTTTGTAAGGAATTCCATTAAAAATTCAGCTTACTAGTAGATACTTTATTGAAGCTTTCTTTGGTTGTTTCTCATTCCATAAAATATGTTATTCATTTTAATTCATCATCTCCCTCTATTTTTTTATATCTAATAAACAAATAAGCCAACTAAGATAAAATATTCCTTTTATCTCGTCTCATGCGTGAGAATTATAAACTCATTGTATTAAATTATTGTATTTTCTTCATCTTCAAAATTTGGATACAGGGTTGTGTTATTCATCTGCATTTGTGTGTGTACATAACTCTTAAAAAATCGTACATAAAATCATAATTTTTATTCTAAATTACAAAAGAAAAAAAAACTTCTGTCTTCATTTTTTAGTTTCACAGTTTTCTAAAGACATATTTTACTCTTGGGCAATTAATAATCACGTTGTACGTCAAACTAGTTTCTCAATTTACTTTAGTACTTTATAAATTAAGGTAAGCTTCGTAATTATGGTCCATCTCATTATGTCAAAATCATAATGGGATTGATTTAAGATTTTGGAACATAACTTTTTTAGCTGCTGATAAAATGCTAAAATAAGAAAATATTCTTCTTTGCAGTCAAAGGAACACTTTTAGATTTTGTAACAAAAATTATACTGAAAAACTACAGATAATTCAATATAATATCTAACAATGTAGAGTAGTTAACGGCTACAATTCCAATAAAACACGCATTAATGGTCATTAAAATTTCAAAACCACAATGAAGAGCTTTATCAAAGAAACATTATATGGCTTATGAAAATCATAATAATTTAAACACAATTAAGAAAAAGAAAGGACATCTCAGCCGATCTAGCAATTGCACCAAGCTTGGTATACAGACTTATAATAACATAGGAAACCACATTCCGTAGATAAAATATATATTTCCAAAAACCACTTATAAAGATAGTTATGGTGCTGCTGTGGATCACAAAACCGAAAATTTACATAAAAAACGAGTGTGAAAACCAATGGTTTCACATGTGAGAACCACCATGCTAGTAATTCGAGCTATAAAACACGTAGAAAGCTCAAACAGTGTTTTTTTTTTAAACTAACACTATTCTGAACCATCTGAGCTCGATCTAACAATTGAAATTATACCAAATTTGTTATACAGACTAATAATCACATGGGAAGAAGGATTCCGCTAAAAATTTATGTGTTACATAAAAAAAGTTAACACATAAAAAATTATAGTGCAATATATTTATATATATATACATGTTATGCCTTATTAATTACATTCATTACACCGTTCTCAGAAACTACACCATACATTCTCTGCACAATATTCTGTAATGCCTTTCACCTCATGTCACAAGGAATATTCCGCACTGTCTTGATGTGTTGTCCTTAAAGACACACCTCTCTCTCTCTCTCTCTCTCTTTTAAGTTTGAAACTCCATAAACCTAAACTTTTGATTTTAAGTTACCCCAGAGACTAAAGTCATATGGAGTTTGGTCAAGGGAACTAGGCGGTAACGAAAATGTGAAACCGCTACTGATGGAACGTTCATCTGCGAAATGATTGCGCAACAGCTGCTGTACTTTAACACCTGTATGTGGTGGTGACCCATCTTTCATGAAGATTATCTAATTAAGATATTTTCTTTGTTGAAGTTATGTAATAACAAAACTAGACTATGAATGACTATAAAGCCACATCAAATGGGGACTTTTGGTGAATGCATAGGAGTTTCCTGTACTGCGTGAAGCTGTTCAGAGGCAATTCGTGTGAGAACAAAATCATCCAGATGAAAATGAGCCTCATATACAAAATTACTTTGCCACGGAAATTCATCGTCAACTCCTTCCTGGCCAGAAATAGCAGAGCAAACGTCAATCAATTTTTTAAAATAACTACGTTTCAGTTCATGAAAGCGGCTGATTTTGTATGGATAGCAGAGGAAAACTTGTGACGGTTCTATACGCGTCCTTCTACTAATCCTCTTGGGAATTCTCTTGGGCCAGCATTTTTAACTAATCTTCTCCTAAAAGAAGAAAACGTGATATGCAATTTAAGTTTAATTTTTTCTTCCTTCTTCACGAGTTTGAGAGTTAAGGAATTGTGAGTAGATTAGAAGTGAAGTGAATTGTCAGTGAATGTATACGTAAACAAAAAAAAGAAAACGTGGAAAGCCACGCGATGGAAGTGAAACTTCTTTAGCGACGTTGGCCTAAATGCAGGAATACATCTAATTATATTAAACTGCTGAGAGAACTTACTTTAATCAAATAAAATTCAAACTTCATTTATTGTATGAAAATATTTTTATTCAATTTTCTGCATCATCATTTTCCAAGAAAGAAACAATAGATGTGTGGTAACTGAAGTAGGATATAAAAATCCTCAATTGCAGTCAATCATGAAAATGTGAGAAAACTGCATCAATCGTGGTTCCGTATACTGTTTTTCCTTCTCTAGAATCAGTATTCATTGCCAAATTCAGTGTCTGTTTCAAGAATTCAATGAGTGGCTTTGCTTCTTCTGAAGCAAAATTAACATTAAAGTCTCCAGTTAAGATAATCAGTTTTTAATCATCATCGGATCCAATGATTGCAGCAGTCTCTGATGTGTACAGCACTAAAACTTTATGGATAAAGATGATAAAAACTGCGATATAACTACCTGGTGATATATAGACTTTCACCTAGACTCTCTTGCTGCTAGTTTTTCTTTTTTTCCTTTTTTTTTTTTCCTTTCACAAAACTTTTTTCCACTTTTTGCATTTGTTCTAGGAATTCTGACCAGAATTAATTTTAATTCAACGGAAATAAAAATTAATAATATAAACTTGATGCATCACTCACAGAAGTCACTGTGTTTGCTTACAAGACGCTATCCGTAGTGATTCTGGCTTGAACGTTAGTGACATATACACAATATCCCAGACACTCCCGTAACGGGAAGAGCAATATAATGGTAATACTTTGGGTGCGTTTATTCGTTGAAAATGGTACGTTTATTACATAAAAACTACGATAATACGCCACACGAGTTTGTTACGAGTAGCATACTCACTTAACATCTCCAATACCTAAGCGCCTTTAGTCCAAATACAAGATGCCCCACTCCATACCACCTTAGCAATCGTCCAACTTTTTCAGGGATATGATGTAAGTCACGTGGTGATCCCCCCTCGCTCTCTTTTCCTCCCGCTCGCTATCTCCTCCCCATGACGACGTTTCGGGGGGATGGGGAGGGGAAATCACTACTTCCGTTCGCTTTTTCACTGTTACGAAAAACTGGGCAAATTTCCCATTCACTCTGTGAGCAAAGAAGTTTTACTTCAATAAGAAAGTCATAAGTTTATATAACAAGAAAGTGATAGGATTAACTAATCAGAAGTTTTAAAGTCAACTTGAATTAAATAGAAAACTGCATGAGTTCAGGGCTGTGACCTTAAATTAAGTTGATGTTTAGAGTGTTAAAATAATAGTGTGGTCATTAAATACGTAAGCTCTTTTGAAAGTAATATTAAAGGAGAGAAGAGCGGCAGTATTGAACATATTCTCCCAAAACGCGAATTTCGTCTCTCTCTCTCTCTATTACTGAAATGAATTATCTTATATATAGTGTTATTTGTGTTTGAGTTATCTATAGTGATAAATAAAATAATTGGAATCCATCATGTCGTATGATTCTTTAGTTCCTTCCACACTTTTAGCGGGGTCACAGGGTAGAAGAGATGTGAACGCGTTTCACAGCATCTGAGGTTTTGAGTAGCATTTGCGACTTTCTAAGAAAAGTAGAAATTGCATCTGAGACGTCAGCGAGCTCAATATCATCAATTAAAGACCGAACAACGTAACCGCATTATCGAACTCCATGAACTAGGTTTGTCACTGCGCAAAATAGCAACTCGTGTTGGGCTCAACATGAATACCATCCAACGTTTTGTCACACGATGGATTTAAAAAGATCTACGTGTATGCAGAAGAGGAAGTGGTGAGCGCCGGTGCACGTCTGAGCCCACACATCGGCGTATTCGCTAGTTGACCTTTCAAGAGCTTTTGTCCACGGTACTTGACATCCGAAGCCGGTTGCCTTCCGAAGTTGATGGATCTGTGTCGCAACAGATTGCATGAAGTACAGTTAGGTGCACGGGTACCAGCAGCAAGAGTACCATTGACCATGCAACACCGTCCTTGACGCCAAGCGTTGTGTCATCGTCATCGTACCTGGATCATCAAATGGTATCGGGTACTGTGCATGGATGAATCTCGTTTATATGGGATGGAATGATGGTCGTCGACCGGTATTGTGGAGACACGGAAAATGGTACGAAACAACCCATTTCATCGAGCGTTAAGCCGTCCTACATTGGGCATCAGGATTTGGGGTGGCATAATGTATCATCACAGAATGCCTCTGGTACACATTGACGGCAATTTTTACCTATTTTTTCCCATTTTGGCAATAATAATTTCTTTTTCTCTTCTTAATTTTAGCATTTTTCTTAAAATGCACTAAAAAAATCTAAAAATAACAAAAAAAAATCGCCATATCTCCTTTTTTTAAAAAACAAAAGTTGTCACACAACCAGTCGGATACCTTAATTAAAAAATAAGAAATAAAGCATGGTTGCGCTAATTAAAATGGGTAAACTAGAGTAAGAATTTTTCTTTTATTATTATGGCACTTAATTCTACAATTTAATATTTAGATTGTTTTTAATAATACCTGGATCACAAAGAAAAATACCAAAACCGAAAAAAAGAAGAAAAGTATTAATAGTGGATTACTCTAAAAGATAGCGAACTATACCTGCGAACAGAAGGTTTAACACTTCACAGAAAAGGGTTTACCTCATTAGCTAATTACTTTAAATAAACGTTACAATTAAATCACTGATGCAAACAGATAAAGTTTACGGAATATTGAACTTAGAAAAAGTAATTGACTGAGCTGATGATGCAATCAGGCGAATACCGATCCCTTGTACAAGTATTTCTGAAGTGGTCGAGAGAAAAAATTAGTTTCGATAAAAAAAAATCAGAAAAAAAAATTGGAAACAAGTTAGAAGGTCAGATGGGAAAACTATTAGAGGATGAAGTTAATGTACTTAAAGGTTATTTAAACAAACAAAAGCAAAAAGTTAATTAACAGGAGATAGGATGCTGTGTTGAATGATTGGAATAGAGACTGTATAAAGGTGAAAAACAATCTGGTGGGTTAATCAGTTGTTATAGCATTTTGTTCTTTATGTAATTTATTTGAAAAGAACTCATGTTTAAAACTAAATTGAGATAAAAGGAAAATGCTAAAAAAAAATTTTATTACATTATTTTTAACCCTTCTTTGGCATAAAATTGTACTCGTAAAAACTCATGAGGAAAATTGTACTCAATTGGTTTATGATGGCAATTTTTTCAGTCATTGCCTAATAAGAAACGTAGCTGTAAAAAAAAAATCAAATGTCTCAATCATCATAGAGAGCTTGAACTTGTTCCTCAGTCAGTTGTGGTTGAGATAAACGTGCGATTTCTTAAATGTTTTTTGTAACTAATATGAGATTATTTTGCTAATAAAAGCAATAATGAGTGAAGAAAGGTTCGTTCTTTGTGTTTCTGTTATTTTCGGTGCAATTCATGTCGAATAACCCTATCAATCTTACCAAAACCATGTGACAGAAATTTACATCACATTGCAGTCTTTCCACTTCTAATGTTTGTTGAAAATGTTTTTTACTATGCGTTTATTTTATGTTATTTTTGTAGAGAAATTTTGAAGAGAAGGCCATTAAACATTATTTAGACCAGTTAGAAGGAAGTTGGCTATCGGAAGATGGGTCTTGTGGACGAAAATTCTGATTTCGACTACCATGATGCAGATGAAATTAGAATAAAAATAATAATAATTGTTTTTTAATTATCATCAGAAATAAAAGTGACACAAAGATGTATTATTTTTTATTTATTTTGTATTGAATTTAACATGTAAATATTTACATGATGATGGATATTTCCCATCATGTTGTTTTTTAATTATTTTCTATTATATAATGAAATTAGAGGATTTTTTTAAACATTTCCCCTTAATCTAGAGCATGAACTACATCAACCTGGTTTATTTCACACACAAAAATGTGACGAAAAGAAGGGATGAATGTATTTTTCTGTAACACGTCTCTAAATTTTAGATTTTAGATTTGTGAAAAGTTCTGACTGGTATCAAATCACATGTTCAAATCATAACGAAAAATTTTCGAATATTGATAAATTTGAATACAAGTGATCGTGGTAAACTAGTGGTTAAGGTCACAAACTCGTGGCCGGAGTGTCGTTGGCTTGAGTCTTGGTGGCACTGAGTAACCGCCATGTAGAGGGTCTGGTGCACGTTAAATCTGTCTAGATTCAATGTTCTCCCATTGGTATGGTGAGGTAGCTTATAGAAGGGGTTCCATCTCTTAAGGAGTCCAAGCTACTTGTCCGAGGCTCAAAATGACGAGATCCGTTGACATTAGCCCTCGCGTTGCTATATACTGAGACGTTAAGACCCTGTCACTCACGCATATTCGGAGCAACCGTTTCATTGAATTTTTCAAGCAGCTGAGGGTGAAGGATTGCCATAAACAAAATGACGCACTATGTCGTCATCCGCTTTCTATCTTCACATTGAAAAATTACTTGCCGATTTTTCTGCTTCGGAAAATGAGCATCCAATATTACTTCTTTTATTTCACTCGTGCTTTTTTGATGGAAGTAAACTGAAATGGAGCACCATTTTGTTCAAAATATTATACTCCATTAAAATAATATACGCAATATCTGATGCGTTTGACGCAGCCGAAGCTGCCATTATGTTTATGATGTAGGGAGCCAAAGAGCCCCATTGACTGGAATTTCAGCAATTTTTATTTGGAACAATTTTTTCAACTCCCTGGGGAAAAGTTATTTGGATATGGTTGTTTTCAAGGAAAATTGCTCCAAATACGTATGCGTGTGATAAGGTCATTAATGTAAATCTCACTCTCTCTCTCAACTGTGAATTCATTCGGATATCATTGCGTAATGTGATGTTGTAGCTTGTAAATGGTTTACCACCTCACGTGTCCTGGTCTTTTCCCTTGGATTAAAATTGCAGTTTTTATCCCTTGTTCCTCAAAATACACAGTTAGAAAGCAATATTATTAAAATAAAATATTTACTGCCTTCCTTAAATACACTGCTGGCCACCGTAAATGTAACACCAGGAAAGACAAGATATAATACAGCAAAATTTATTTTGTAGATAACACGTTGACCAAGTATCAAATGATTAAATTTATAGACATCTGTGAACTGTGGTTCCTGCCAGAATCACTAGCCAGAGTAGCCGCCATTGTTGGAGATCACCGCTGCCACATGCCTCGGCATTGATTCAAAGAGACTTTGTATGTGTTCTTGGGGTACAGCAGACCAAGCAGCTTCCACACGTTGCCAAAGTTGATCTGGTGTTGCAGCTGGGGGTGTAATCTGGGTCAATCGTTGAGCAGCCATGGACCCCATGTTTTCTATCGGCGAAAGATCCGGAGAGCGAGCTGGCCAGGGAAGCAATTCATTCTGGTGATTCAGGAAGAACCTGTGGACAATGCGTGCCACGTGTGGTCACGCATTATCCTGTTGAAATATGGCTATGGCCAAGCCCTGAAGGTAAGGAAGGACAACTGGATCCAACACCTTGGAGATGAAGCGCTGCCTGTTTAAATTGCCGGCAATGCGTACTAGAAAAGTGCGAGAGTGATATCCAATACCTCCCCATAACATAATACCCGGTGCAGGACCAGTGTGGCGGTGTATAACGCAGCTGTTCAGCATCCTCTCTCCCCGGTGTCTCCAGACACGAATACGACCAACGTGGTGTTGCAGACAGATGCGTGACTCTTCAATAAAGACAAATTCATTCCATTTTGCCACCCACATCCTTCTTTCATCCCACCATTGGCGATGGAGACGCCTGTGGTTCTGCGTCAAGGGTAGACCAAGCAATGGACGTCTTGCGGACAGACCACTCTGCTGTGAACGGCATCGAATGGTACGCGCAGGCACTGAACGATGCGTTACAGACTCAATGTGCTGTGCTATGGTTCATGATGTGACTGAGCGATCCATCACTCCATGCGCACAATTTGCCTGTCCTCACGTGAAGTATTGCTCTGAGGTGAATGCAATCGACCACGTCAGTCCGTCGTACCCCCCTGCATCCAACGGTCACATACCCGCATTACAGTTGTTTGGTTTCGTCCAACACGAATATTGATTTCCCTGAAAAATAATCCACAATCTCGGTAGGCCACTATCCTTCCTCTCTCCAACTCGAATACTTGATCAAAAGCTGATCGCTGTTTTCTACGAGACATGACTGATCATTTTTTGAAGAAACCACAAGAGAAAAACAGAGTTGCCGAACTTGAAATCGTCGAAATCTCCAAGCCTTAAATAGCGTTTGAGGTACCGCCACAGGCGTGCGTGATGTGTGTCTGCACTGAAATTCTAATCATTTACATATCTCACCTCCGCTAATGCATGCTGTAAATTTCATGTTATTTGCGTGCTTCCTTCAGGGTGTAGCATTTACGGTAGCCAGCAGTGTATGTACGAAAACAATTATAAACGCTTTTCCGTAGCACGTACAAATTTTTAAAAAAAACCATCATTATTTATCAAAGCCAATATTTTATCAAATTTTTATTTCTTTACGAGTAAAGATGTGAATCTTGCCATAAAATACAAACATTCTAAATTTAACAGGATAAAAAAGGGAACATAAGTCGTCAAAAATAATAATTTTTTTTTAAAGTGAATAGCAGAAATTCTATTATAACTTCGAGTTTAATTCTCAACAAATTTCTGAATTTTAATGTATTCCATGTTACACATGACTAAGTTTAATTTATTTTATTTGTCCAGCTATATATATATATATATATATATATATATATATATATATATAGATCCTTTTACGAGTTTCAGAAACCTTTCATTAAATGCATGTTTTACCTTAAACATTTATTCAATTGAATTTGAACTTAATACTGTTTATTTGATAAATATTAAATATTATCAAAGTATAAATGTAATAAAATTAAAGAACATATTTTTTTGTCTTACATTTCTTCTCTAACATTTATTGTTAATCTAAAATGTATACATACTATTTGTTTTCCCTTATATAGAAATACATTTAAATTATAAACTAACTACAAACTTTTCTATAATCATTACATTCATATTATACATGTAAGGATAATTAAATTAGATCTAAAATTAAACCCTAGACCACCTCTAACTTTTATCTTCCCGTTACATCTTCAAGAATTAAATTTATTACCCAGTTCGGGAATATAGAACACATGGCTTAACAGAAGTTCGCCGGCTCCGACCATTAAATTTTATTGCCTATATGTCATGCTTAAATTCTCAAGTATACCTCTTGAATCAGAAGTGTACTTGAAGAGCATATGGCTTCTGAGGGGCTGCCGATTCATATGGTTAACACGTGTCCGTCTCTCTCTCTCTCTCTCTTACAAACAGATTACAAAATGATCTCATGGAATAAAGACGGTTAAACTACAATGTCTTGATCATCACTCAAAAAACCACGACATACATTACCGATGAATGAAATTGATATACCCTAGCTTCTTGAATTAATAAATTTGTTCCAGCTCTTGTGTGCTAAAAAATATAATTTTGCTCAAACAAAATCTTGTTTTGCTTTCTTCAAGTTTTAAATTGCAATTCAGTAAGCACCTGAAAACAAAAGGTTTTATTTAGAAAAGACAAAAATCCTATACCAGTCCAAAATGATTCAGCCTTTCCTCCTTTTATTGCCTATAACTAGCGCTCAGGCTATTAGATACGGAAAAATAGTCTCAATCGGAAAGTTAACGTTCCGAATAAAAACGTTAAGCATGGTTCATAGGGTAATACAAGTTTCTAAATTTTTCATCAAATAGCTTCCGCGATTTCCCTTCATGATATCATTTTGCATCTCATTTAAGAGTATTGTAAACAGAAATAAAGGACAATATGTCAACGCGCTTTATTTAAATCATTCCGCCATCATGTAAACTTGACTGCAGTCCAAAAAGTCAATAGTGTTCCATTACATTATGTTGTTTTAGGATGAGATATATGTATACATTGCAAATGCATTTTACTTTTATTTATATAAATTTTTAATTTGCAAACTATTATTTGCTAGTGAAATATGGTTTTTATACAATTTTAAAAATTTATATATACGCCATTTATTTAATTATTCCAGACTATTCTTTCATAGGGAATGCAGTTTTGGGTAGAATTAAAAGTTTATGAACCTCCCTTATATAATTATTTTTTTTTTCAAATACTTCAGTTAAATATGAAAAGTATATATGTTCCTCCTGCTATAATTATTTTATTTTCTTTAAAAATGAGGCACGGAAGTTATGTACACTGCAGGATCACCTAATTATAACCCCTAACAGCTCTATGCAAATGAGCTATTGCATTACAGTGTTGCCACCAGAGTGCTAGTTAAGTATAAAAAGAGTAAGCTGAATTCCGAAACATAGTGCAGTTGAATTTCTTGTACGATCGGGGAGAAGATGAAGAATTTACGGCGGAAATTGATATGGCGGAACTTGAACGTAGGATGATATTAGCAATTTGAATGCATAAAAAAGATACATATTGACGAATCCCCATATTTGTGAAATGTTAACGAGCAATTGAAATAAAGTGCACCAAGATAGGAGTTTTAGGTCAAAAAATGTCTGGAACGGATAAGTTGTGGTCGTCACAAAGTGGTAAATGATCGGGTGGAACGGAGAATATCCGATTCTACCAGAAAATCGATTGGTAATAATGCAGAAAGTTGAAGCAAATCTTAATCAAGCATCATCGCAAAGTACCTCTGAGTTCAGTGTTTGCATACTTCCATCATTTTAAAGTATCTCTGAGTGTACAGTTAAGATACGTACATTTTATGGAATCCAAAGGCCAGGGCGAACACCGTAGATGACTACAGCTAGTCACAATAATACTACAGTAGCACTACACAGCTACTACAGTAGATGGCTACACCGTAGATGATAAAACGCCATAAAGTCGCTTAGGCACACAAGAATTCGATTGTGAACTACGCGGAAAAATAGTGCGATCTGATGAACCTTGTATTAATTTACATTATGCAGAAGGGCTATTCAGATTATGGAGGAAACAACTCTATAGCATAAATCTAAATGCACTAATACAGAACTTCAAGCTGGTGGAGGCATTGTAACATTTTGGGAAATGTATTCTTGGTTGCCCTTGGGTCCTTTATTTCGTGTTCATGGATGAGTGAACAAAACCTTATATCTAAATACTTCTGACGAAGTACATCCTAGGATGATAATGGATCCTATTCAATATGCTTGGCCAAAAAGTCTTAGGTACATAAATTTTCTTTTTAGTATTTAACTAAAATTTTCATTTGTACACTGCTGGCCACCGTAAATGCAACACCAAGAAAGACAAGAGAAACCACAACAAAATTTATTTTGTAGATAACATGTTGACCAAGTATCAAATGATTAAATTTATAGACTTTTGTGAAGTGTGTTTCCTGCCAGAATCAGTATCCACAGTAGCAGCCATTGTTGGAGATCACCGCTGCCACATGCCTCGGCATTGATTCAAAGAGACTTTGGATGTGTTCATGAGGTACAGCAGACCAAGCAGCTTCCACACGTTGCCAAAGTTGATCTGGTGTGGCAGATGGGTGTGTAATCTGGGTCAATCGTTGAGCAACCATAGACCACATGTTTTCGATCGGTGAAAGATCTGGAGAGCGAGCCTGCCAGGGAAGCAATTCAATCTGGTGATTGACGAAGAACCTTTGGACAATGCGTGCCACATGTGGTCACGCATTATCAAGTTGAAATATGGCTGTGGCCAATCCCTGAAGGTAAGGAAGGACAACTGGCTCCAACACCTCGAAGATGTAGCGCTAGCTGTTTAAAGTACAGGGAATGCGTACTAGAGGAGAGCGAGAGTGATATCCAATACCTCCCCATAACATAATACCCGGTGCAGGACCAGTGTGACGGAACATAACGCAGCTGTTCAGCATTCTCTCTCCACGGTGTCTCCAGACTCGAATCCGACCGTCGTGGTCTTGCAGACAGATGCATGACTCGTCAATAAAGACAAATTCATTCCATTTTGCCGCCCACATCCTTCTTTCATCGCACCATTGGCGATGGAGACGAATGTGGTTCTGCATCAAGGGTAGACCAAGCAATGGATGTCTAGCGGACAGACCACTCTGCTGTAAACGGCGTCGAATGGTACGCGCAGATACTGAATGATGCGTTACAGACTTAATGTGATGTGCTATGGTTCGTGATGTGGCTGAGCGATCCATCACTGCCATGCGCACAATTTGCCTGTCCTCACGTGAAGTGGTGCACTGAGGTGGATACGATCGACCACGTCAGTCCATCGTACCCTCCTGCATCTAGCGGTCACATATCTGCATTACAGTTGTTTGGTTTCGTCCAACACGACTATTGATTTCCCTGAAAAATAATCCACAATCTCGGTAGGCCACTATCCTTCCTCTCTCCAACTCGGATACTTGATCAAAAGCTGATCGATGTTTTCTACGAGACATAACTGATCGTTTTTTGAAAACACCACAAGAAAAACACATTTGCCGAACTTGAAATCGTCGAAATCTCCAAGCCTTAAATAGCGCTTTCAGGTGGCGCCCCAGGCGTGCGTGATGTGTGTCTGCACTGAAATTCTAATCGTTTGCATATGTCACCTCCGCTAATGCATGTTGTAAATTTCATGTTATTTGCGTGCTTCCTTCAGGGAGTTACATTTACGGTGGCCAGAAGTATATTAAATGTGTGATAGGAGCTCATGAACGTCCCAAATACAAACACAAAGGAAAGAAGTCAAGCATGTATTAATACATAGAAAAAAATGAAAGAAATGAATTACGTAAAAATTATCTATAAATAAATAAATAACATCTAATACATTACTGGCAACTAAAATATCAACACCATAAAGAAAAGCAAATATCAAAACTTTACTTATTGTACGTATACGGAATAGTAAGAAGAGAACATGATTAAATACAACTGCTGCCCCTGGCAATTAAAACGCTAAGGCAACTCTAACCCTTTTAGGTACTGAATAGAACCAAGCTTGCTTTAATACTTCATCAATCGTAGAGGATGGATAGAGGTGGCAGCCCAGTCTCTAAACAACATCTGACAAATGTTTTTAATGGGTGAGAGAGGTAAGTGATATACTGACTGAGGCAGGCAATAGTCGCAGGGTATCGTAAATAGTCCGTTCTGTACCGAGGTAAATCAAGAAACGAAGGGCATCATGTTGTCTTTCGTTATATTGTTAAAAGAGAACCTTTTTCTGAGACCATTAAAGATATGGCTGAGCCTCAAGCCATAAGATCTAAGAAATGTGAGGCTAGGTTTTCAAAATTACTGATAATGGGAACATGTACTGTACATGTACCCAATGGCAGTCCATACCATCACACACAGCACGGCCCGTATGACGATACTGAATGTAAGCAGCGTTCTCCTCTGTGTCTCTCCAGACTTTGGTACTTACATCATGATGCTGTACGCAGAACTGAGACTCGTCAGAAAAAACAACTTGGTGCCACTCATGTATCCAGTTTTGTCGTTAGGTATACCATCAATGTGTCTTTAGGCAGCATGGTAAAAAAAAACAGCAACAATGCTCACAATGCAGACATTCTGTTTTGTTACAAACATCATTGTATGAGTGCTCAGTGTTGATGCCTGTCGATGGTGTGTTGATGCAAACAAGCTCACCTATGTGGCTGTACAGTCCTGCTAGATCAACTTGACAATAACGGGAAGCCGTTGAGATTATGTATGGTAATTGGCATGGTCTTCCTAAATCCATCAATTCCATATTCACAACGCCAGCGTTAGATTCCGACCAAAGAGAGTAGCAACACTAGCCGCAGTATTGATAGGCCACAAGTCTGTTGCTATAGAATTAAAATATATGTTGGTAGCCATGTCTTCTTATACGAGGAAAAGCATGGTCTTCCTACATACAACCAGCATTCAAATATGATTTTCGAATGGGAAACTCACTGCATGACTTTCTTTTTTTTTACAGAGTTAAAGACTCTTTTTCGTTGTTTTATTGTAAAATGCTGATCATTTGCATACTCTAGTACCTTCTTTCTTCTATCTAAATATGTCTTTTGTATCAACCTACTTTATAGTGGTTACAGTGGTATACGAGTAGTTATTAAAATAATGGAAACACCTGTGAATATCATCATCAACAGCATTGTCATGATAGCCTTTTTTGGGCCTGATCCTTCCTCAGACGTATTTCTCATTCTGCCCTTTTCCCAACAATTGATCTCCAGTTTTTTACCATTATAATGGCAAAGTCCTCCAACCCACACTCATTCCATCTCCTTTGGGGCCTTCCCTTTGGTCTTTATTAGAGGGAGATACATTAAAAATTTTCAATGCTGTTCGTTCTGGGATCATTCTTAATACATGGCCATAACCATCTCATTCTACTTAGCTTTATGGACTTAATAATATCATCACTATAAAAATCGTATGCATTTTAAAATTAAATCCTGTACCTGTGAATAAAAGTGACATTTTTTATGCTCTTCGCAAGCATTAAAATATAATAATAAATACCAGTTGGTTTTTTTATAAATAGAAATGTATATATTCTGGTAGAACATGGTAGATTTATTGAAGTTCTGTAAATGTTCAATTTTTTTCAAAAACGTAAAATGTTGGACATCTGAGCTTTTCAAGGAGGCCAAATTGCACAAACCCGTCTATCTGCATAAGTGTGACTAAAACATTCCAACTCTTAGGCGTTTCTAGAAGTACGAGGTCTAAAGTCATGACAGAATACACGCAGCGTGGTAAGATAAGATCGGCAAAGCAAAATAGTGGACGAAAGGAGAAGCGCAGTGAAAAAGACCAACGGGTATTGAAGCGTATTTTAATGTCCAAAAAGCAAACAACTACAGCAAAATGACCACAGAGCTCAATTAGCGTCTAGATTCTCCTATGTCAATTATTACAGTTGGAAGGCGCCTTTATAAACAGAACATTTACGATAGAGCTGCAAGTCCAAAGCCACTTATCACAGATATTAATGCCAAACGTCTTCTACAGTGATGTCACACTCACAAAACCTGGACGATTAAAAACTAAAAGAATGTAATACGGTCTGACGAAACGTCTTTCACACTTTTAACTACAACAGGACGGGAGCACGTTTAGACAAGCGTATGACCATGATTGTCTCCTCCCAACTGTTCAAGCATGGAAATATATTTGTTCTGATATGGGCAGTTGTGTCATCGTTCTATGCTGGACCAATCACAACCTTGAAAGGAAGTATAGAGAAATTTTAGTTAACCACGTCCATCCTATGATACAAAATTTACTCTCTGCAGGAGAGAGAATTTTCTAGAATGAGAGAGATAATGCACCTATCCACTCAGCGGGACTTGTTCAATTATAGCTTAAAGAGCATGAAGATGAAGCTAAACATCTACCTTAACCCACACTGTCACCTGACCTCAATATAATTGAACCATTATGATCTGTTTTAGAACGTTCAATACGGAATCGATATCCTCCACCAGTATCTCTCCCAGATCTTTTCCAATATCTACATAAAAAATGGTACAATATTCCTCTAAACAGCATTCAGACACCTGTATAAATCGATTCTTTGACGAATCGAAGCTATATTACATGCCAAGGCAGTCCTAAACCATACCAAAAAATATTTCTTTATAAATCTAAGGTGGTTCCGAGTTGTATTACATGGCAAAGGTGGTCCTACACCATACTTATAAAGGATTCGTTATAAATCTAAGGTGTTTCTGTTATTTTGATAACCACCTGTATATAAAAACATTTATATTGTCAATGTTATTTTATTGCGTTATCTTATATCTTAAAAAGAATGCACAAAGTCGAAATAGAATACTATTTGAAATATTGCAATTTTATTTTTTCTCTCTATTTTTCTGCATTAAAGTCTTGTATACATGTTTCATTGAATCGAATTTTAAAATCAGTCAAGTACATTTCTTTATTTTGCCATTGGAGTTTATAGAGTTTGGAACACGTCTAACCTTAGTCTGGCTCATGTGGAATATTTCACAATACAAACCTAAGAGAGGCCTATAAAAATGAAGCAATAGATAATTTTGAAAAAAAAATTTATAAAGTTTATCTTTAAAAAAAAAACGTTAAAATCTGTGGGAGAAAGCAGAATTTCTTATTTAGAGTAAATATTAAATATTGTTCATGTTTTTGTAAACGGCAGTACATTTAAAATATTTCATATATAAAGAAAAAAATGTGTACAAAATTATGTCATGTTTAAAATCAATATTTATTTAAAACTCATTAGAAATTGTGGGATTTTGAACACCTAATTCTTCTAAAATATTAATTGAACTATTTTGATTGAAAATACTTCATTTCCGTAGAAGCTGAAAGACTCACCATAAGTTAGTGAGCTTGTAAGAGCTGGAAGGTAGTTATATGCTTATAATGTTTTTGAAAGAGTTTCAAATAACTAAAAATCTGGCTATTTATTTAAAATAGATTAAACATTCAGATGTAACTTATAAAGATTTAACGTCTTTTCACTAAATAGATAAGAGGAGTGAACTTAAAAGGTCCCATATGATACGATGCTGTATCCGATTTAAAACACTCCAAAAATAGTCCTGAGAAGATTTCCATTTCTTCATTGATATAAAAGTTCTCAAAGGTAAACTACAACTGTAAATCTTATCTCTCTGAAAAGGTCAGGGTTACTCGCAAAATTAGAAATACTTATCGTAATTTTAAGTGAGAGGTATTATGCTGGTGGAAATAAACCAAACAAATTTCAACTTGTTGAAAATAAATAAAGATGGCTTCAAAAATCCAGAAAAGGAGACTAATTCGTTTTATGTCTTATATTCAGTATATATAAATAAGGGAACTGTTTATCAGAACAGCCTTAATATATTAGTAGAAGTTTTAATTAAATGCATTAAACCTTATGAAAACACTTGAGAAACTTTAAGAAACAAATTCCTATCGAGCATGCATTTTTATGAATGTCCATGTGAAGATGCAGCTTTATACATTTGCATATTTCAGGTAATTCTGTCATATTTTATTTCTCCCATTTCTAGTATTACATGAAGCTTGTAAAAAGGTGAGATTCTCACTTTTTTTGGTTACTTATTCCTGGTGGATGTTTACACTCATATCATAACAATTAATAGAGAAAAACTATTTAAATTATAGTAAACCGAATAAATACCATACACATGCGTAAAAACAAAATTATCAAAATATACAAAATTGTAAAAAACAATTTAGAGAACTTTTTTATCATGAAAATGTATTTCTCAAAATGTTATGTTTAAGGTTCCGTCTACACCAGCAATACTCAACCAGCGATCCATCGGGCTTTTCTGTGTGTGTGTGTATGACATGGTTTGTTGCACTAAGGAATTCAACAATTTAAGAACAATATATTAAAAATATAGTGGGAAATTCTACTAATCAAAATTCAGCAACAAAACTCCATTAGTTTCAGAAAAAAAAAATCCATATCTCACAGATTCTACCCATGCTAGAAGTCTTGAAGATACTGCCGAGCATATTTATGATAACTTAATTGAAGATTTAAAAACTGCAAGATTTTTAGTTACGGTACTAAATACAGTACGGAAATTTAAGCAGTATCACAATGCTAGGTTTTTGTTGAATATTATACTGAAAAAACTCAATCTACAAAAAGTTTTCGAAATTTCTTCCAATGAAGAGTCGAACTACAGGCGTAGATTGCACTGAAGTTATTTAGTTTTTTCTAGAGAATAGCAATAAATATGAAAGAAAAAGCAGTGTGTGTATTACATATCAAAACTAATTCTAGCCTTTTTTATTTGACAAACTCTATTTGTGGATATTATTGCAGATGCAGCTATGTACACTTCCAATAGAATTTTGAGTTTACGTGCTAGCATCAATCAAGAGTAGAATCTGATGTTAAACCATGGGTTCTCAACATGGGCGATAACGCCCCCTTGTGGGCGTTTGAAGCTTTCAGGGGGCGTTGAGATGGCACGGAGGGGCTTGGGCAGATTAACCAAAAAAGACTCAAAAAACATGCTGATTATGTACCAACAAAAGTAAATTTTAATACTGTTTGCCTTATGTTGATTGTATGTATTCAAATTATTCCATATCACATGTACGAAAATTCAGATATTTCGGTAGTACGGGAAGTAGATGAAAAACTTAAAAGATTACATTACATTCAGACGTACATTAAGTTGAATGATATTGTGCATTTTAATTTCTGTATTGCACGCGCTGTCTTTGTCTGTGAGCAGTAGGAAACATGTTTCGTCTACTACATTTCATTTCGTATGTTATCCAAGAAACATAATTAAATATGTTAACCAGGAATTCACGTGATTTTTTAAAGGCTGAAACTGTCAATTTATATTTTTTTGAAAGCAATAGCTTATTATGAATTACTTCGTATCATCTAAACCCCTGCCTGTCTTTATAACAGGTAATCTAAAAATCTTTTATTCCACTCTTTTAAATGAAGAAGAAATTCAGTAGCGTCTCAATTCCAACAATATATGTCCTACCTATGACTAAAATATATAATATTGCACATTTAAATATATTTGTGGCAATAGATATTTCAGATTCGCAAGTAAAAAAACTGGGACTTGAGAAAAAAATGAAATTAAAAAAATATATTCTTTTAGAAATAGGATATTTTTAAAAACTTAACTCTTGTTTTCACCATGTATTACTTACACTCTTATTTCTTTAGAATGGGAGGGGGCGGTGTCGAAATATTCACTAGAAAAATGGGCGATATCGAAATATTTACTAGAAAAGGGGGCTGTTCAAAAAAAGTTGGGAACCTATGTGTTAAATGTTAATATATATTGGCATAATTTTTTCAATAGCTTGCTACAACAAGCTAGTTTTCATTGGAACTAATTAATCCTGGGATTTATTTTTGTCTATTGCTCTTTTATACTTACCAGGATGATTCCCTTCCATGATTCCTCCCAAGTTGATCGGTTGACAGACAATGATTAGACTGGCATATAAATTGCAGTTTTCATTTTTTTTTGTGCTTGTACATTGTCTTTTTAAGGTATTTCTGTAAGACTTTTGTAGTTTCGTGATAAATTTATCAATCAAGCTTCCCTATTTATATTTACCAAATCAACTTTTTATTCCAGTATATTTCAATGACTCATCTTTTCAATTTTGACATTAGATTCATGTCCATTTCTGCTAAAAATTGTAAAGATATATTGGCCATCCCTCAGTATGGAATGAAATTTCATCTAGCATTCACTAATTATTGTCTCCTCATCATTAGGACAGCATGCATCTATACAGTTCCAAATGTTTTATCGAAATTCAACACATTCTTTTTTCCATATCGGATACCCCACACTCACGGCTTCTATGATTCCCATACAATTCTGATAGTACTTAATCAATACTTCTCTTAAAGTTAAGGCTTTCAATAAGTATACCTAACTCTGCCCTTGCTTTTGCAAAAGTACCAACATATAAGACGCATCAATAACGTCTGTTTCTTAGAAAATTTTCTATTTTTTGTGAGCTTCTCTAGCTGCTTGAAATGATTTTTCAAACATGTGTTTCTTTATTTTTTATCGATAAATTATGTGTGTACAAATATATTTTGTATCCATTGTTGGTATGTTTAGTGGAAAAATAAAATGTTAACAAGGTTAAGAAGTCTCAAACCAGCTCTCAATTTATATCATGCGAGCTTCTTATGGAGTGGTGGCGTTCTTTAGCAAGACAGAATGAACATTTTTACTCGAAATTTTTTGCAATAATTCAGATAATATAACTTGAGTATCAAATTGTAATTTTCTTAGGGTTGGAAAGATCATTGACCTTCCTGTAAGATCTCAGTATTGCAGTTTTTTTTTTCCATCAAAAGTTGGTACAGTTTTAGATGATTAATGGCAACATTTCTTACTATATTCAAACATATTTTTCCTTTTTGTATGTGTTTCAGTATTTTTTTTTATTTGGATGCTGTACGGTCTGTACTTATTACTTTTATCAACCGGTAAAATCTGAAATGATCTTTTGTTCTGAAGAGAGTTATTCGCGTTTTAATAAAATCAAAAAGTATTCGAATAAATTTGAAACAAAAGTACACACATAAGTCTGAACTAATTTTTTAATCAAATACTACTGATTTCAGTCCGAAATTTAGTAAAAACTCTTTGCTACCAGCCCACTTTATAAACTAATATTTGAAATAAAAATAAGTGAGGCTGTGTCAAAAAAAATCGAATTTCAAAGTACATGACAGCTTTGTTTGTATGACATTATAACGTAAACAAGGGGCTGGATCACAGATGAAAAAAAATCGAAACTATCCCATAACTAGGTAAAATTGTATAAAACCAAATATTTTGTGAATGTGTTTGATAGAGATATTAATATAGTATTAAAATAAAAGGTAAACAAATAAGTTATTATATTTGGATCAATTTTCCACATTTAAAATGTGCTTGGTCTTATAGCATCCCCTTCACCAATTAATCCTCATGTTGTGGCCCACGTAAAATAGCTGTTAAATGTAAATACCGAGGCGGGGGAAAAATGAGTACCCCTGGTGTACACCAAACGAAATTGAAAACAAAGAATGCTTCCTCTTCTGGAAGAGGGGACCGTGTGCATTTAAAGAAACAGTCAAGTATACTCTTGTAACACAAGTCGTAACGATTATAAGTAAGAAACCGCCTCGTTAAAGAGAAATTGTGTGCTTTTTTATTCTTAAGATGTCCGACTACCCTAAAATTGTGAATTTTGCCAAAAATTGACAAATTTTTTTTGTGATTTTATTTTATAAGCCATCCTATTAGCTTTATAAAAATACCAAGTTCATTATTTTCCGTTCTGTTGAACAAAAAGGACAAGGGTTTTAGTTAAAACAGATGTCATTAAGCGTCATACTTTAAAACATATTTTACTTGAAATATGTTTTTTTAAATGCTCTAACGGGGACAGTGATTGTTAAAAAAAATTTGAAAGTAATTAACTGAAACTTTTTGTGAATGTTCTGTATAAAAGTAAAAATGTTTTAACCTTCAGATTTATCAGTCACTGTTTTATCACAAAACTTACAGTCCCTTATGTTAATATAATCACTGTTTTTTTAAGCAATTCCATATAATAACTAAGATAAAAAAGTGCTCTAGTTTTTGTAAAAATTAAAATATCTCTTATCCCGATAGTCATTTCAAAAATAAATAACGTAACAACTCATCAGAATTGAAAAATTGAAAATTTGTTCGTAAACTTTCGGTACAGAATGGGCCACGTTTATGTTATTTTTTGTAAATTTTTTCCAATTTTTTAGTAACAATAATTTTTTTTTATCTTCTTAATTTTAGCATATTTTTCTTAAAATGTACTAAACAAAGGTAAAAATAACAAAAAAAATCTCCATGTCTCCATTTTTTTAAAGGAAAAGTTGTCGCAAGTAGTAGGATACCTTAATTTTCATCATTTTTCTTGATTTATGAGTGAAGAGATCATTTTTTATATTATTTTTCGATATTTCTATATAATTTTAATCTCCTTTCTAATAGCCGCTTTCAACAACAACAAAGGGAAGGATTCTGTCCCATTACCTGCAATGCTTGCTTCAGGCAAAGGTTTCTCTTTTTCTTTCTATTTTCATTTCTAACTAGAGAAAACTATTTAGTTTAACCTCTGATTTGCCTTCACGCCATTTCCTTCATATTTTAGGGGAGGAAATTTCCAATTTGTGGTCTGTTGCCTTATATGTAGCATCATTTGGAAGACTCGTTCTACTATTCTTGTGTTTCATACCGTTATCTCCATCGTATATACTAGAGATAGAAACTGCTTTTCTCACAAGTACGTGGACTTCTTTCTTTGAGGATTATTTTTATTCTTCTCTCGGCATTGTGGTGATCTTGAAGAACTTATTTAGGTTACTTTTTTTCTTAAATCCTACACTTAAAATATCCGTAAAAATACACTTATAAAGTATCCATAATGTTAATGAAATAAACTCAATTAATACGGCAAACGTAACATTTCGGATTTTGTACAATGATTCATTACATAAAAATACAAATTTTAAAAAAAAGAGAGAGAAACCTGTTCAGAGCAAATTACTGTAATTTACATCAATATGTGAGTTTATCAAATCAAATGATTATTAAACTTTTGAGTGTAGGAAATTTTTTTATTCAAATCTTGTTATAAAAAATTAATCTGAAAGAAAATTCATACTATTTATAAGAAGTTTAATTCTTGTAATAATGTGACAGGGGGAATAAAATTCTTCGTGTTCAAATTCATGTGTTCAGTTTGTTTTCTTCAAATTCATTCAGTTTCTAAAATTAAGCTTAAAACAAAAAGTAATTACATACCCAACCCATTATTAATAGATAAAAATAATAATTTAAGTAATTAAATTATCTGCTTTTCTAGTTCATTTGGGGAAAATAATTAATAACTTAAATATCTTTTTATAATTATTCCGCTTCCTATTTCATGAGAATCATTATTGTAAATTTTTTAAGATATGCATTTTTGATGCATTTTCACATTTGGACTTAAGGAGTCTTAGGAACCTTAACATATATCTGTGCACTCGAAAAAAATATCCGTCTTGAAACCAATGTAACTTAGCAATAAAGCAAAACAATAATTTGAAATTTTTATCACATGATAATCACATATATTTACATTCGTTCTCAAATTTCCGGAGAATTTGAGAAAAAGTTTTTTAAATTTATAAGGAAATAAAAATTGGACAATTTTTCAAAAATTTGAAAATTAGTATTTTACAACGCGCAAAAGTCTGAAGTACAAAATTCATCAAAATTTACAAAATTAACTTTACTTGGTATAAAAATGTTCACTTTCAAAGTTATACAAACTTTTAAAAAATTTAGAGAAAAAAATATATTTTTTAAATACAATTACAACGAAAATTTTAAAATTTTAAGAAAAAAATAAATTCAAATTCAAATAAAAAAAATTGTATTAAATTTTTTTTTGAAAATTGAAGTATAAGTTATGAAGAGCCATATTTTGAACACGTGTATGAAATTTCAAATCGATCTCATAAATAGTTTCTGAGAATTTCTGCGCGCAAGCTAAAATTTGTTGTTTTGAGAAAAATGAAGTTAAAGATACGAAAGAGATAGGGATTTTGTTTAAATTTCTCTAGTTATTTCTCAATAACTTCGGAACTTTTTACAGCATCAACAACATTTTGGTATCAAAATGCTCAGAAATAATAAGGCTTTAACAAATATTTTTTTCAAAAAATTGAAAAATTTGCAATTTAAGAGTCTTTAGACCCCTTAACTATACTGTGTAAGTAATTTCATAAAAATTTCAGAAAACTGTGAAGTTAATAATTATTTAGGATGCGATTCCCATGTTCAAAGTATTTTTTCTTAAAAAATGTGGCATAGGTTTAAAAATAATTTACAAGACGAAAAAAATTTAACGTGAAATATGCAAGAAACATGTATGTATATAATTTCAATTATCTCTAATTGTTTTAATTAATTTGAAAAATAAATTTGTGCCAAGAAAACTTATTCACCTATTTAAGTTCTACAGGCAATTATGTATTTCCCAACAGGATCACCAAAGTTGTCATCTTTCACGATGGAACAATTATAAGGATCCTACCTCATACCGTCAAGCCAAGATGATCCCATCCGATAATCCAATTACTGAAAAAAACATTTTCCATAAATTCGAGGATTATTACGTACCTCTGGTTACTTGCAGGAACAAGAGCAGAATATCTTGGGAGTAAAAGTTCTTTCTGAACAAACTGAATCTGAATCGAGAAGGATCTGAATCAAAGTAAAGAAATATTTCGAAAATAACATTTTTATATCTCGATTCAAATCATTTTTATTTTAGTTCTTTGTGCTGTAAAAGTATTTAATTTCGAAAGTTTCATTCAAATTCATGACTATAACCCGAAAATAATTTCTTAAACTGGAATTATAATACAAAATTTTATAAACTAACTCAGAAATCTTACCTAATAATCTTCCGTTATTTTATTTCTTGTGTAGTAAATTTAATACACAACAAATAAAATAACTTAAGATTACAGATAAAATTTAAAACATTAATTAAAGTAGTCTTTTTGCCAAATTAAAGGCTCCAAAATTTTTCTCCGATATTAATTTAATTTCCGATGTAATGGCTATATTGTCGTTTATTGTATGTGTCTACATCCAAAATTACTGAAAAAATTAATTAAATGTTATCTCTATCACTTCAATATTCAAAAAATTTTAGTGTGTGTGTGTGCATAAAATATTTTTTGAATGATTCCCAAGCAAACCTGAGCAATGTATTAAGAGCACTGTTAAGCAAAGCTACATGGTGTTAATACTAGAATATTTTCTAAGCTGAAAAAATTTTGCCAACTTTATATTCTTCATCGTTTAGTGAAATAAAACTTTGGAATTGCTATATAATATATTTCAGCTATTTATCTATAGAAAGAAACCATTCCTGTTTGAATTTGAAGATTTATAACATACAGAGTAGTTTCTTCGCAACAAATAAGATTTCCTCGTTTTATTCTTGGAAAAACTAAAGAATATACACTGCTCTTGAAAGAAGTAAATATATTTTTTAAATATTTTTGATTTTGTGAGTATACATTTTCATATTTATTGTCCTGTTTTCCAATAAACAATCTTATTTCTGCTTAGAACCTTCAACTTTTCTTTTTCAATTTTTGTTTCAAACTATATTTTTCCCTTTAACATATTTTCATTATTTTAAAAATTATTTGTGTAATTATACCTGTTATTTACCAGCTTTTATAATGTTTGTGGCTAATTTCAATTTACGGTGTCCCATAGGAAACAGAAATTTCACTCTTTCTTTTTATAATGCATATTCTCTTGTGAAATTTGATCTACTTTTCAGGAAAAGAACGTTGAAGGTGACCGAGTCATACACTCTTAAAGCTAGTATACATGAAATTTCTTTTGTGTTTGCTTAGAGGTTTTTTCTCACCTGCTACCCTGTTATTTTAATAAATATTTTTGCAACCCAGGGTATAAAGGTATATAAACTATATACACATGAATTAAAACAATTGCTGATATCTAAACATAACGAAAATTCCCAACATTTATTCTAACGATCTAGAATTATTTATTTTAGCATTAAAAAACATAATAAATGAATATTTGAAAACAAAAAGACAAAGATCTCCAAAATTTCATAGAGCTGTTGGAATTAATATGATAGTGGGAAAGTATGTTCAATTGTTATGGGTCTTAAATATTTTTTTTTGTTGGTGGTGTTCTTAAAAATGTTTTGGTATTTTATTAAAATTTCAAAAAATCAAATATTTAATAAATGATTTAAGTTACTAATAAGGTTACATTACTAAATATGAGAATTTCTAAGTTTTTTTGCTTAAGTGTTCGTCTTAGAAAAACTCACACTTTTAGAATAGCTATATATGTATTCTATACACGGACTACTAATCATACTGAAGTTGTTCAGTTTTGAGTTATAAAAGCACACATACAATTGACAGTTGGATAAAAATAATTAAAATGACAGTAATTTGTTATTTATAAAATAATTTTGGGTTGAATTTTATTTCATTACCTTTAAAAAGCCTTAATTGTGTTTAACATATAAATTGTGTGTGTATTCATTTAACTTGAAAATATCTATTACAGTCATTAAAACTGCATAAATAATTCTTTGAATAATAATAATCCTAAGTACTTTTCAAGTCAAAGATTACTGCGGAATAAAACATTAATTGTACTTGTTAAAGACTTTATTCCTTTGAGGGGAAAAAAGTTATTTTTATTACATATTAATATTTTGTTTCTGAAATTATTTATCTGTGATATTTGAATAAGTAAATTTTAGTAAATATGTTGCTATTATCAATCCCTTTAGAGGAGGAAAACTTGCACCAAGTCCAAAAGACCTTGCCCGAGAAAGAGTGCCGATCATCCCCCAACTCATGCGACAGCTGTCTTAAGGTAACTGAAACGCGTGGAAGTGCTAGAAATTTTGAAGTTTTTATTTTACTTTTAAAAAGTAGAGGGCACTTTGCCGCATTTATAGATGCATTATTTATGATAATTCGATAAATAGAACGCTAGAAAATTGAATTTTAAAATTGTAAGCAAATGTGATGTAACTGTGATTCAGGTAAAACTTTTTCAAAATCCGTATTGCATTTAATATGAATTGTAAAAAATAAATTTTTCTATACAAAGAATGTAATTTTTGTATATTATATGATAAAATTTTTGAAAATTCTACATTTTTTGTGCAAAAATTACGGAAAATTAAATAATTAATTACAAAATTTTAAAATAAAATTTTGTTTTTTGAAATGTTAACTATGCTTTTTTTGCAATTATAAATACTTAGTGTAGTTCTTAAATTATAAACCAAGTGAATATGGTACAAAGTGGATCTTGAGAATTATTCTAAATTAAATACACAGCTTGTAAAATAGACATTTCGTTTGTCCTAACTGCTTATTGTTAACATTTGAATACTCATGAATAACTAACTCTATGTGCTTATTACTTTGATTTTACTTTAAAATAAATAATTATTTATATGTATGAATACAAAAACAGAGACTCTTTTGTTATAATTTTTAAAAACCGAGTTCCATTTAAATTAGACATCAAATTAACGTCTTAAATTCATCAAAGACATTTTCTTTGTGTATTTTTATAACAATAAAGATATGTGTAAGGAATTCTGTAATATCCTGTAATGATGATGTTCAAAATGAAGTAAAAATATTAAAACTTATAGACATTAAACTTTGGTATTTTAAATGGAAGAAGGTGGGAATCGTTGATAACATGTGTTGATGAAGTAGGAAGAGACTAATTAAAAAGACTTCTTAATAATCTAGAATTTTAAATTTACAATTTAAAAACTGAGAAATGATGCAAAATAATTCAATTAATAAAAGAATGCCTTTATATTGTATAAAAAATATTTTTTTACAAATCTTAGATGAAAATATCTTTTTTTTTTGTTTTTTTTTTGCAATTTTCTCAAATTGCATTATTTGGTTATTCCGGTACACTTTTCTCAAAATCTACTTTACCTATAATGCTTGTATTTTGTATACTATTAGATCCACAAATTTCGAACAAAGTGAATGAATATTTTTTTCAAATAAACATTCACAAATTTTAGAAATTGCACAATTTCTGCATACAATGTAAAATAAATTTAAATCACTAAATTAAAATATTTTATAAATTTATAAATACTTTTTAAAATTTCATTTCATTCATTTTATGGATTGTTATGTTTGCAAAAACTCTGTAAAACTTTGCAGTTATACATGCAGTGGATTTTATGCAAAGGGAACCTAAAGGTAAGAACGTGTCTTGAAAATAAAAAAAATAGTTATTGATTAATTAATTGCTCACACAAATTTATTTATAATTTGAAATGGAATTTTTTTACATTAACAGGTACATAAGTATACAGATAATTCAACATAAAATTTTACTTTCGTTGTTTTTTATTTAAGTAAGTGAGAACTATTTAAATTTGGTGCAAAAAAAGTACATTTTTCCTTATCGCAGCCATCCCAGTTACCTTAAGGAGACAGCAATGCATTCAAAAAGGCGGGCAGGCAGAAAACAAGAAGTGAAAGAATAAATCTGCCTCCTTCTCAATGAGTTTCATGGAGGGGAGATGCCCGCTTTTAAATCTGGTCTTGGCTGTCTAGAGACCTAACTCTCCTACTCTGAACAGACATGTCTTAGTTCTTAGCGGTGTACCTTTGGTCAGCAGTAGGAATTGTCCAAGACGAATTAATATTAAGTTTGTAGACGTGATGGATTTCTGAAGGGCATAAATTGATGGAACTGGGGCAGGAAAAGATTACAACCTTTTCCTCTAAATCATCAGTAACTTCATTACCAGGAATTCATTGGAGATGATCATGATTTGATTTCGTACTTCAGATATTCAGACCCTTAATATTGCATTGGAGTATATGACGATTCTTAAAAAAAAAATTTCTAGATAAATATTGTAATTTTATTTTTCATGTAGGACCCTCTTCCCCTAAATCCTGAGAGCGTCCCTATTTATCATGCGTGGCAAACGGTGTAGTATTTGAATAAATAATGTGCGACTGATCCATAGTAAAGGGTAGTGTGAAGCTTTTCATGAGGCAAGGAACCATTAAGGCTGACTTTACCTCTGTAGCTGTTAGTCAGCCGAAGGTATTTTATATCTCTTCTACCTCCTATTGGAAAATCAATAGAGGTGTTCCCCGATAATATAATTTTCACAAATAGAAAATTTTAAAATCATATTTAAGATATCCATGCCTTAAAATAGGAAACTTTACTGTGTTACTGACTTTCTTAATAAACTAAATAAATGTAAATTGTACGTATATTACGCCTAAGTTTTTATTGTATATTTAAACTATTTGCACAATTTTATTTTTCAAAGATTTGAAACCTACTTTCGTAGAGGCAAGTTATTTTGTTTTATTTCCGTAGAAAGAGTTTTTTTTGCCCTTCTATGTTTCTGTATGAGTGTCTTTTACTGAAGTGTAAATTTCACGCTTTTATAGGGACTGTCTTATGTTTGGAGGTTGAAGACATAAATACTTAGGATCTTACGGCATTAATTTATATGCAATAATGTTGTATTATGTAATGTTGCATTATTTGTATATATATATATATATATATATATATATTTCAGTTGTCAATAGTCAATAAAAATATTAAATAACAAGTAGGCTTTTTTTCATAAAGTATATTTCTTCCATTTATAATGTTTAGCTTAGCAACAGAAAACAAATTATTACACAAATAGAAGCTTTTCTTAAAATGTTTGTAAAAATAGAGAAAACGGATCGAAAATGTTTTCTTTTCCCCAATATTTACAGCTTTCGCATACTATATTTTGTGGATTTCTTTCTATAAAAACAAATTTCCTCTTATTTTTTTCGCTTACTTTCCGAAAGAAAATTTTATTATATTTATAATGAAACTGTAATATTACACTGAACCATTTATTTTGCACGTTGTTGTTTTATTGTTTGATTTTAAGCTTGGGTTAAGAAAGCGAATTTCTCTAAGAGAAGAGTTAATAATATTATTGGAAATAAAAAATTTGATTTATTAATTACAAAAGTAATTCTTTGAACAAAAGAAATTCTTTGAAAATAAGACGCAATTTAAATTAAAACTTCAAATAAAAGCAAAAGTTTATTTAAAAAATAAAAATTTAATTAAACACCTTATTTACAGGCAAAAAAGCAAATTTTATTTTATTTTTACACTTCGTATTAATAAATAAGTAAAATATAAAATAATACTCAAAATTTTCTCTTATTCGCCAAGAGTACTTTGCATAGTTAAAATTATTTTCATAAAATATCTTCCATTTAGACCATTTGTACAACTTTAAAGCTTTTAAAATTAATTATTAATATTTAACGTTGTTGAACTTATCTTTTGTTAATGAATTCAGATTTAAATGAAAATAAAGCTGGAACATTTAATTACTTAACATGATATAATTGCTAAATATATAAATTAAGTATTTAGAAATAAAAAGAAAGCAAGAAATCAAAAAATTGTTCCACGCATTTTATTCTTAAATGTTACAAATTCAGAAATATTGATAACTCCAATGTATAGATAGTAAGGAATTACAACTAAAATATAAATGTTTTCCAAATACAATTTACAAAAAATTTCCAATATCAAATGAAACACACAAAGTAAACAGCAATAAAGTAAGTAGTAGTAAGAATGTCACAGCAAATAATTATACAGTAAATAGTAATAAAAATATCACATAAAACACGTAAAATAGGAGAAACTAATACACACTATATCTGAATGAAAAAATATGCAAACAAGAAATCGAATGAAGAAAATACGTACGGCCTGTTTCCATACTATAAATGTCTGATCAAATAGATAAGCCTCTACATAACAGCAATTTATGGATTTTTTTTCCAATTTCAAACGAAACATACAAAGCAAATGGCAGTACAGCAATAATAATGAAAATGGAAAAGAAAATTGTAATAAAGTACAAATAGTATTGAAAATGTCAAAGTAAAAGTTATAAATACAAATAATGATAAAAACCTCGAAAAACAAACAGTAATAAGCAAATCGTAATACAAATTTCAAAATAAATAGTAATAAAAATGTTATAGCAAATAGTAATACAATTGTCAAAGTAGTAATATACAAAATATTAGTCTGATACAAATTGTAGTAAAAATGTCAAATGAAATAGTAATATTAAATACATCAACAATGAAAATGTCAGTTTTTTTTAGTAGCTACAGATGAACTATGTTTTTTTTTTTTTTTTTTTTTTTTTTTTTTTGCATTTTTACGTATCAGAAGATTCGCTCGAATCGGATGGGCTCTGACTTTCTTCAGGTAGTTCATGTAAGACCTTTCCTTTACTTACATTTTTGTTAGCAGAAGATTGGCTCGAATTAAATGGGATGTGCTCTTCTTCAGCTAGTTTATAACAACTTTTTACTCTGCTTACGGTAGGAATATTTTTAATAACACTTTTGTCATCTATAATAGGGGATAGAGTATCGCAAAAAGCAGTGAAATCAGAGTCTGCTTGCTTGAAATTTAATTCATTGGATGATATGGATGAATCAGAACAAATGCCTTCGTCATTTTGTATCCCCAAAGACGAACTTGGTGTCGGTATGTTAAAGTTTTCTCGATCAGGAACCTCAATTGCGAAAGATGATTGAAATGTACCGTTTCCATAAAGTAAGCCTTCAGCGTCTGTGTAATAATCATGTGGTAAAGCATCACGACCATTATTATCAAGTAAGCTACCGAATAAATCATGAATTACGGAATTGATTCCTGTATTTCTATAAAGCGTTGGAGTTTTCATTTCACTCAAAACTTCGTCAAAATTGTTTTCATTTTTACGAGCACTACTATTGACATCACATGGAAAATTTCGACATGGCTCGTTACTCTCAGGAGTATTTTTTAAGTTGTTTCTTCCTCCAAATTCTGGAGGAATATACGTTTCATTGTTTGAAATAAGTACATTTTGTGGCCGGTATTGAGTTTGGTTTTGCTGTGCTGACACACCAGTCGCTCTAGAGTTATCCAATTTTCTCACTGCGTGAGGATTACAGCCATTAATAACATATTGATTTGTGACCTTGAGAACTGAAGCAGATTTCGGTGCTCTTTTCTTTCCTGCATCATGATAAATTGTTGCCTTTTCCACATTTATCTCCAACAAGGCATTCATATTATCAGGTTTAAAGTACAATTTTTTCGTGGGAATCAGAGTTAAAATTGCACCACTGGTGCTGTTAATAATACAATCGAAATTTTTACCATGTGTAAGGTCTTCTGTCTTCGCTTTTTGTCCGGTTGCAGGGATGCTAATCGGTGGATCGCACCGATTACTATCAGAAGAATCTAATGAGGAAGATGATTCATCCGATTCCGATAAATCTTCCTTTGGAAGAGCTTTAAGTTCAGCTCGTGTTCTTTGATTCTTCATTGGGACAAGTGGCGAATTTCGTCTCATATCTCCTGGTATAGATGTTCAGCTTCTTGATAATTTTTTTTAATTTGGTCTCTAACCTGGCTTCTACATTCAATTCATAGTGGGAATTTCTCTGTAAATAAATCAGAAATATTTACAAGAAAAAATATTGCTTTTTAAGAATGAAAACAGAAAAATACTATTACAACAAATAGAGTAAAGAGGGGCTGTTAAGATTAAGGACGCAAGAATCAATTCTGGCTAAGCTGCGGCAACATTAAATATAGATTTAATTGCCCATGAGTAAATATTGTTTTCTTTGATGTTATACATAAACTGACTTTTCCAAAACTCTGCCCCAGTGATTTATTAATAGTCAACATGAATGACATATGTATCGAGTCTCTAATTACTTTTATTAACTATACTTTTATGTATAGAAGTATGTATTTTAATAACTATAGAGTATATATTTATTACAGCATCACGAAAACGTTTATATACACTCACTTCAAAAAGTTAAACACGGAGAGGAAAATGCTAATTTCCGAAAGCCAATCAGAATTGAAGAGGATGCAATTCGCTTCAGAGGTAGATGGAAGTATGCAAATATGTTAGGTAACAGCCAATCGTGCTTTCATGTCAAGAAATATGCAAAAAGGACAGTCTTATAAGAAGCAAGCTTTATGAAGGGTTACAGAAGTTGATTGCAAGTGCTGATAGAAGGTGTTTAAAACTTTCGTACAATTTGTTTTCAAAACATACGTGTTTCTATGACTCCCAGAAAACGAATGGAAGATTCTGAGCGCTGGTGTGCTGTGGGACAGTCGAAGCAGGACAGTCGATCACAGATGTTGCTCTTTTCTTCGGAGTTCCTCATTCTGTAATTTCACGTTTATGGAAACAATTCCAAACCACACAGACAGTTGTACGAAAGCCCGTAGGCGGTCGCCCAAGGGTTACAACCCCCGCCGAAGATCGATATATTGCTATTGTAGCCAAGCGGAATCGCAGAGCGACCTCCACACGTGTGACATCTACGGTTACAGCGTCCATTGGTAAGGATATATCTGCAGCTACTGTACGCCAAAGATTACATATGAATGGACTGTATGCCCGGGTATCTCGAGTTTGTGTTCCTCTATCCGTTCAATCAAGAGGGGCACGATTAAAGTGGTGCCGGGAATATGGCAATTGGACTGTGTCTGACTGGGGCAATGTCATGTTTACTAAAGAGTCAAGATTTGCTCTGGAGTCAGATGATAAGCGTATAAGGATATGGCGTAAACAAGGAACACACAATCAGCCCCAAAACATCACTGAACATCACGCATTCCGAGGCGGAAGCATTATGGTTTGGGCAGAAATTTCATTAGGATACCGCACTGACCTGCACATCATTAAACGGGGTACTGTGACGGCTGTCCGGTATCGAGATGAAATCCTAGAACCCATTCTGAGATTATACGCTGCAGCAATTGGCCCTACTTTTGGTTAAATGGACGATGACGCACGTCCCCATAGACATCGTCGATGACTACCTGGAGAGTGAAGGGATTGCGCGTATGGCGTAGTCAGCATATCCGCCCGACCTTAATCCCATTGAAAATCTTTGGGATGCTCTTGACCGTGGTGTATCTTCACGATTCACACCTCCAGCCACTCTTATTGAGCTGGAAACTATTCTACAAGAAGAATGGCGATTGCTTAATTCTGCGGTGGTTGATCACCTAATTGAAAGCATGGTCAGAAGGTGTAAACTTTGCATACAGATAGGGGGGGGGGATCACATACCCTATTAATGTCCTTTTTTTCATTTTATGCTGTTTATTTTCACTTTATACATAATTCTGTTTAAGTCTCCAGTATGACATTATCTGATAACTTACAAAAATTTAATATTGTTTCATTTCTGTATATAATTATTGATTTGTTTTATGTATAAATATATATGCTACTTTACTGTCAAATTTTGAGTCAATCAAAGCAGTATTTGCTGATTTTTTTTGCATTTTACATCTTCGTGCTTAACTTTTGGAAGTGAGTGTAATTGAAATTCATTTTAAACAAAGATATAAAATTGTAATGGGAAAGTTTAACCTTAAGAGAGGGGGATAGTGTAATGCAAGTAAATTGCACATTTTGATATGATCTTTCGATTTATCGAAAACTAGTAAATTATGCACATTTTAATTATGATCTTACGATTTGTGTTTAAAGTACAAAGTTTAAAGTGACAAAACAATTTTTGACATAAAAGTAATTTTTAAAAAAAAATAACATAAGTTATGAACACAAAAGAAACAAAAACAACAGCTTACTTTCTGTTTCTCATAAGTTAACGTTTGAAAGATGTACAGTAGATAATATATTTTCTTAAATCAACTTGAAACTAAAGAATTCCTGTGTTCTATATACGTCAAATTTTATTAAACTTATCTCTTATTTAAGTATTTTTAAAATTGAAAACACTTTTAAAATTTTTAATTATTATTTTTTTATATTTAACACATGGTACTAAATAAAATTTATTAATCCATTTATAAAATTGTGGCGAACAGAACAAAAATCTACAAATACAATAGACATATAAAATATCAGCTCTACAGCCAAAAATATTTTGTTGTCTCTTGAGAAAGAGAAAATAAGAACCTGAGAAAATCCAATTTTAGGATTAAGTTTTGATTTTTTTATACTAAAAGGCATTCCTTTTTACACTTAAAAATGTACCCCTTTCAAACGTTGTGCTTTTATATCCATAAAAGGCTCATGCATGATTTTTTCTCCTTTCTCAAACCCTTACCAATCTTTTTTATTGTAAATTCAGACTTTATTTCAGCTCCCTTTATTCACTCATTATCAATCCGGAAAACAGAAATGACTCAAAAATATTCAATTTTAAAATTCAGCGCTTCATTATTTTTAGGCAATCGGTTATTCCGTCATCACTCTTGTTTCATTTAGATCAATAATCAACTGTTGTTTTGGAAGATCCTGATATTTCTGGTAGATACTACCGAATTGTAAAATAGAAAGGTTTTTTCAAATATCGACTCCCCCCCCCCCCAAAAAATATACTTTTTTAAATATTTTGAATGATAATTATTCTGTATTTAAAGACGTAACTGCAGCATTCTAAAAAGCACCTCACAATACTGTTTGTTGGAAAATGTATTTTCTTTTAGATTTTCCACATCACGAAGCTGGACCAACTGGACAGATGCAGAGCATCATTTCATGATTTATTGAATGGTAACAGCATTACATAACAGCATGAAAAAAAAATTAGTTGTACCTACATTTCGAACCTGAACATAGTTCGGAGAGAAGAGGGCCAACTCACTGTTACAGTTCTCATCACTTGACTTAGGTTTAAAATTACAAAGTTCGAAGCAATATCCCTCATAATGCTCTAAGTGTAATGTAAATTAAACAAGTAATCTATTAACCAAATTCAAACAGAACTAACATAAATTCTATTAATGTACAATGCTTTTAAAGTACCAGTCAATGTTGACATGTACGTTTTTTATTGATCAGAGCGTATTTACAATTGGATTTCAATGTGGTTTGCTTCAAAATACTTCTGATATTCTATATTGATTTTAAAAAATAGTTTTGAAAAATTAATTTTTTGAACCAACCAAAACTATTATTCCTTCCTTCCTTAAAAAGCTGGAGATAGTTTACATGCATTTAGTAAAATTTTATTTAAAGCTTATTGTTATAAATTATACTTGTATGCCTTTTATTTTTTGCCTTTACGTATGATTTTTCACCTAATGTTTTAATGCGTAGTTTTTTTACTTTTCTCCGAAGTATAATATTTTTGTATTTAAGTGCACTTTTTTAAAGATAACTGTTGCACTATATGACTCGCAATTTCTTATATCTCTACACTTGGTACCAGAGCAAATAGTGAGGCAAAAATGTTTTTTCTCTTAAAATAGGATTTAATACTTTTAAAATTAGTTTTATATATAAAAAATAGAGAAAAATAAAAATTTCCGAAATTTCTTTTATATTGTCATAAGAAATTCGCTATCTCTTCCACCCGTTTGATGCAATTAGGAATTTTTTATTTCCATTAGTTCGTCAATTGTTAGTTTATTAAAATATATCTCCTGACTTCTTTACATATATAAGTATTATACATATACTTAATTCATATAAATAGAGAGAGAGAGAGAGTAGCTAGCATCACTGGATTATTCTCGGCAAAGACAAATAATACTTTGCAAAAAAATAACACTACTACAGCGCTGGAAAAAAATAAGACCAAGCGAAAATCTCCATTGTTTTCCGAAGCTACCCAAGAGTTTTATAAATATTTAAACATTGGACAGGAAATAACAGTTTCAACTATTTCTTTCAAAATAATTAAAAATAACTTTTTTAAAAAATCTTAAATTCCTTTTTTTTAAACACTTAGTGAATACCTAGAAAAATTTATTAGACCAATCTCAGTTTTAAGAAGTTTCATCTTTTATTCGAATTTCAATCTTGAAGCTGAAAACCTGCTTTAACAAATAACACACAAGTACCAGAGAAAAATTGGGGTATTTGTGAAAATGGGAAGACGCAAAAAATATTGCTTTTAATTTACAAGGTAAGATCCTTAGTCTTAAGAAATGTGTGGCTTAAATTCTCAGGAAATAACCAAAAGATTACAAAAATCTAAAACTGTGGGGAATGTTAAAAAATAGTGATAATTCTGCAAAGTTGAAGAGTAAAGGCCTGTAGGCATTGACTGCACGCCAAACGTGAGTCATTGTTAGTCGATCAACTTGTAAAAAGCTTCCTTTTTCCCAAATTGTGAATAATTTGAACCTTCCATACACCAGTCGAACTGTGTGTTATATTCTATCAAAATATACCAACGTAGATTTTAGTAAAATAAAACGTCTAACACATCTCTAAGAGACATAAAATGGAGCGCATACAATTCGTAAGCAAACATGCTACTTTTTCGGATTGGTGATACAATATGATTTTTTTAGATAAAAAATTTTAATTTTGACTGAAAGAAAGTTTAGATACTGTTCGTTGGATTGCAGGCGTAAGCCATTCAGGATCTTGAAGCGACAATTTGGTGGAGCATCTGTAATGATTTGGGGCGGTTTCGTTGCTAATTGAAAAAGACCAGTTGTTTGTTTGAAAGCAAAAGCAAATTCAGACGACTACACAGACATCTTTTCAAAAACTTTATTGCCAGATGCGCACCTCTGATTAGGTACTTAAGTACGTATTGAGTTCTGCTAACATATGAGCAGGACTACGCATTGATACACAATTCAAGCACTAAAAATTTCAGGTTTCAAGCTAATAATGTTCGATTTCATTAGTGGTCATCAAGAAGCGCTGACTTGAAACCAATGGAAAATTTATGAGACATTTTGTGAGTGAAACTTACGGAAATGGTGAAACTAACACTACTACTACCAAACATGAGCTTGAAGTACCCATTGAAAATATTTGAAAAAACATCTCAAAGGACACTTTGAAAAACCTTTCCAACTCTATGATCTCAATTATTAAATTAATTGATATGAAAAGGAAGTTTTCAGGTTATTAGAAATTTGAGTAAACAATCTCACATGATAATGGTTTTCCAGATTCCTATATGTATAAGAGATAAAAATAAGTTTTCGAATAAAAATATTATGAATTTCTTTTTATTTCTATGGATATAAATAAAGCTGTTATTTCTTGCTCTGCGTTTATATTCGTATAAATTTCAAATACATAGTTCTAAGGTTAGTCAAAATTTTCACTTGACTTCAATTTTCTTGCTCTATATACTTATCTTCCAAGGTTTAAAAATAGAAAACTTACAAAAAACATATTTAATGTGAATTAATGCCTTTCTTCCTTCGAAAATAAATTCTGCACTAATGGATCTTACATATATATTATGATTCATTGAAACCTATTTTTAGCTAGTTTAACAAATATAAAAATATTATAGATCAGTAAAAATCTATTGAATCATATGAACAGAAAAACTGGAATCATATATTATTTCTTATAAACTAATATGAGTTTCATATAATTCGACTCTATTCAAACTGATAAGCCACTGTTTTAAGATTAGGTAGTGTCACTTGTATGTATTTCACCTCGAAATTCAATGAGCAAAACTGAGAATTTTACCACACAATTTTTCTAATTTTCAATAATGCTCATAATTTTTAAAAATATTTTAAAAACCTCTTATGCAATAGAAATAAGTACCAATGTAGAAATTTCGGTTTAAAGAAATGCAAAATATTAGTTTTAAAAACTCCTCTTTTAGAACTAGAACTATCAAGAGACGTTCAGAAGCAAAGAAGAGTAATTCAAGGAATTAAGCCCAAACGTGCATTGTTTTTACTCACATAATAAAAAAGGATTTAAATTGAAACATTTTTTAAGTAAAAAACTATCCAATAGCCAGTTTTTAACATATAAATGAGTGATTTAAAATGAAAATAACTATCATATCGAGGAATTAAGAGCTAAAAAAACAGCTCATAAAATGTTTGAATTTTTATTTTTTTTTAAAATTTGTTACTTTTATAAATATATTTTTTTTAAGTATTTTAAAACTCGCTTGTATACGATTTTTATTATGAATGTTAGTTATCAAATGAAAGTTAACCTGAAAATGTGTATTATGCATGAAACAGATAATATTCGATTGAAATTTACAGAAAAAGTGCACTTCACACAAATCAAGGTAGTCGGTTTAAAAATTGGCAAATAAATAAATATTAAGAAATAACAAAAAAAAAGATTAAACCTTGATAAAAGAAGAGGAAAAAGCAAGCAAAAATACACATTTTTAATTTTTTTTTTTTTTTTAAAAGAAACAATGGTAAAAAGTAATAATAAAGTGGAAAAAAGGAAGGAGAGTTGAAGTTATCTGAACAAAACAAAAGTAAAATAAAAAACGAGAAATTAATACAGTTTTGAAAATAATCTATTTGTGTTTGAGAGAAAGCCCAGTAATAAGTAAATTAGTAAGATTGAAGTTAAGTGTTTTCGTGAATGAAACTATCAGAGCTTTCATAGTTAGAATGAATATTTTAAAAAATATTTCCATTGTTTTTAAGCCTAATTATTTTCATCAAATTAAATTCTCTTACAAAATCATCCGTATTATTAAAATTCTAGAGCAAACAAATGGATGTATGTAAGCACTGTTGTTTTCGCACGGACTGCTGAACACAGAAACACGTCAAAAGTACCAAAATACAGGAAATAACTCAAGGGATCACTTTGACCATTTAAACTTTTAAACTACAATGTTGAAAAGAGATTAATTAAAAATCCAAAAATGAATTATTGATCTTCCCCTGTAATACCATTTATCGTGAAGACTCCGAAAGACGGTGGGAAAGAGATTTCGTTGTAAAACTATCATCCTTCTATCGGTATGGAAGTCAGACAAAAAATAATTCAGGAATAGGATAGAACAATAGTTTCTGTTTACAAAATAATAAGTTTTTGTATATTTTTTTCTGCGATTTTATTTTTTTTAAAAATAAATCGATTTTGTCGCATTTTTGAGGACGAAATGTTTGAACCATCCTGTGTGTATCTTTTTCTCGTTATTGTGAACAATTATGTTTTTTTTTAAATTTTAAAAAAGCGCAAGCTTTGTTCACTTCGACTGAGTAATTTGAACATCAAATCTCCTCTAAACTAATTTTTTTACGATTATTACGAAAATTACTCGAAATTTGACGAACAAATTAATAACTTCGTGATTTCTCAAAGTTGTTGTTGCTGCTTATGCCACCTGTCTGCCATAGTCAGATTGAGGCCCACGAAATTCATCATGGCAACGGGCTAGGGATGCGTCTGTCATTAGCCTAAGCTTTGAGCCCATGAAGGTGACAGCACGATTTTACTCACGATAGATGGCGACACCATTTGGAGCCACAGATTTAACGAGCACGTGCTCCGTTTGTACTCTGCGAGTATTTGGTGGCATTGGGCATCGAACCCAGGCCTTCCGGTCTGGTGTAAGATGCTCTAACCTCTAGGCTACACACGGCGCCCTGTCTCAAAGTAATTGCACGAAACTTGTTTTTTCCTGTGTCTAGCTACATTTCATATGTCTGGTTGTTCAGATTGAAGATTAAATATGCTTTAAAACTGTGGATTAATTTTTTCTTGTTTCTAGTCTAATAATCTTTTTTTTCGGGTTTTACTTATTGATTTCCTTAATATATACATATATATAAGACTTTATACTATCATGACTATATATATATATATTGTTATCTTAGGTTAATAACTATTTTGTGTATATTTTTGAAATATATATATATATTACTCAAAAGTTACCGTAGTTTGTTATTGGTGCACGAAATTTGAGAATTCTTATTTTAAAATTATATTCTTAAGTAAAGTTAAAACTGTATGCATCCACAAATTATATTAGCTCATCAGCCGTTACGCGACCTTCTGTGCGCCAGAGAAAGATGCAAATCTAAACTTGATGCAGTAAAAACTGATGACATAAAAAGTCGGGGGCAGGCATCCCCCCGTTGAAAAAGGGTTGCCTTGGCGATGATGTCGTGTGGATTTGGAGAAAAAGTTAGGTTTCATACTGTAGTAACTGAAACCAGAAATCGGAAGAGTTATTTTTAGAAAAGAACAGTTGTATACATTATATAAATGGAATGTTTGTACCGACTAAAACTTTCTACAGTAACAAACGATCTTTAGATAATTTTTCACTTGCTACCCCCTTCCTAGGAAATAGATTGTTGTACCGATCGCTTATATTGGTTCCTATGATTTTCCTTTCTTTTCCAAATTACGGATATAAAGAATAAAGTTGTACTGGCTTATTTATTCTTTGTTAATCCATCGTCGTCTGTAAATTGCCGGAAGTTATAAATTTTAAATGGAAGTATTTATGAATATAATTTTTAGTCATTTTTCAATGATTTTAAACAATGTAAGTACATTTTCCCTGAAGCTAAAAGTGAAAGGGTTTTAAAAGTGGAAAATTTGTAATTACTATTCTTGTTTAGTTTAAATCTTTACCTTTTACGATACCCAAATAGAAAAAGTGGAGTTACAAGTGATACTGATCGTACACAACACGCAATTAGAAAACGTGAAGGGAAATCAGTTGAAACTGAAGGAATCTGGTGATTATCAGCCATGGTTGAATGTGGCCAGGAAAGAAGAATACAAAAAAATTAGAATAAAGGATTAGAGTCACAATTATCAGCCATCGCACAATGCAAGTAAGAGAAGAACCGAAGAAAAAAAAAATAAGAACAAAGAGAAATAGCCGATTATCAACCATAGCAATACATGTAAAAAGACAGCACCTGAATGTTCCTTTCTTCCTTCCTCAGCGACTCGACAGTCCAGGTTGGGCCTTGACCTACTCAAGAAACCTTTTCCAGGCTAGCCTTCTTCCTGCTAGTGGTCTCCAATTCTTAGTTCTCAAAACTAGGATATCTTTTTTTAGGCCACTAATCCGTCGAAGATTTGATCTGCCCTTTCTTCGTGTACCAATTGGTTGGACATTGAAGGCTTTTTTAGTTGTGCGGTTTTTTCGTCCATTCTGACAATACGAACTGTCCTTTTAATTCTTTGTATTTTGATGAAGCTAACAATGTCAGATTCTTTATATGATTGATAGAGCTTGAAATTTGATCTTCGCTTAAATTAACTAATTTTAATCCCTTGCATAACTGCAGAGACTGCTCTTGCACCTTTTTTTTCTCAACAGATTAAATGTACCCAAACCTTTACTGACTTTGGGGTTTAATGCACAAAATTTTATACTTTCTTAATATTTTTATTACTTACTTAGTCATCTGTTTCTTTTCTTTTTTCTCTTTCATATATCCACACCTGTATCCCAATTAATATGTTAGCAATTAATTCATTAAACTGATATATAAATATGCTGTGTTTTCCCCCTTTCATTTAAGAGTTTATTTACAACTGCATGCATATCTTTTAATATCTAATTTCAGGCTTATTTATTCAAGGTAAACACTTATACGGTTAACCCCATATTTACTTTCTGCTTTGCACATTTGTATTCTGTTCATTTTTACACTTCAACATCCTACCAAAACCCATCCAAAAACAATCATTTCGATTACTCTGGTTGATATGTCTTAATAATCATACAACTTAACGTTAATCGCTGTCAAACTGCTCACCTTCAGGCAAACATAATCGCTGCGGAGAATGGTAGCTGTTTTTTTCTCCTACAAGATCCCTATCCTAATTTTAATCTTCATCTTAACTCCTCCCCTGGCTCTACCAATTCTTTTCAGCTTCTCTAATTTACACCATTATCTTTTTCAGTCAAAATCTTGTTTTAATTTTCATTACAAGATTGATCCCACTGTTTCCATTAAAGTTAAATTCGGTCAGTTCTTTTTTACTCTTGTTATGTTTATTTTCCTCTTCATAATGTTCTCAATAACTGTATCAAACAGCTTGACTTTAAAAATTGGTAAAAACTATCACTTGGTAGAGGATTTCAATGGAAGGTCCATCATCGGGGAATACGAAATAACTGACCATTAAGATGAACTCTTCATGGATTTTTATTCTCTAATAATATGCACATTTGTAGCATCCTTGAACTCGATCCAATTTCTTTGAACCAAAATTTGCCGATGCGAGTCCTGATCTAATCTGTTCAGCGAACAATTTTTACAAGCGAATAACATTGACAAGTGGAAAGTCCTTCCATCGAATCTCCCAGAGACCCTTGTTTCGTGGGTATTTGTGCCCGGGGTTATTTTTACTCCACTGGTTTTATTTTTAAAACAAAATATGGCATTACTATATATATATATATATATTTGTTCTTAATTTATCCTAAATTTTCTCTTTTCAATTTCTCATGAGTTTGTACAATTAACTAGCTAAATGACTTCGTTATTCTACTTATCAATGTTACGAGATAATATACTTTCTGCTCCCTTAGGAAACGGCGGGTTTTAATTACTCCAACCTTTAAATGGCGGGAAAATGCTTTAAAACAGGGGTGGTTAACTGGCAGTCAGTAAAAAGTTTTTTTTTTTTGACGGCACGCCAAGATGATCAGAAAATTCGCTTTGAGCCCAGATTTCATTAGCGTGTGCCATCAAACATTCGTTTTCTATTTTACACTATTCAGAAAACATAATTCCTTTATTAGAAAACAAAGTATCTGAAAATGTTTCTACTAAGAGATTATCTGCATAGTTTGGAAAACGAGGTTACAAGAAGATTTCAAGATGGTTAGAAAATTGAGCCTAAATTCAATTTGCTCTCTTTTATCCCTTTACCTCTGATATTAATACAGCTCCTGAGGAGCTACAGATTGACTTGCAGTTCTGATCACAACGTTAAGGGAATTTAATGCTATGACATAGACATTTACAAAACTTTGTCGGCTGAAAAATTCCCATGCATAAAGAAATTTGTAGGGGCATTGTTCATTATATTTTATCGACATATATTTGTAAACAAAGTTTTTCTTGCATAAATATTAACAAGAGTAAATACAGATGTAAGTTTGCTAACATAAACTTACAGACTGTGATGAGAATTTCAGCAAGCTTTCTCACATCTGATTTAAAAAAAAATTGTAGAAAAGTATGATATACGGTACATTTGCCTTATGAAACTATTCTAAAATTAAATGTGCTTGCTACTATATACAATATGAAATTAGCACAGTAAAAAAATTGAATAAAGCTACCCCTATTTTATTTAATTTATATATATTTTTTTACAAAGAAGGGAAGTATATTTGAAAAAACGTGCGGCCTCCAGGTATCCTCCGCTCCCCCAATGTGGCTCGCGATCCAAAACAAGTTGCCTACCCTTGCTTTAAAACCTAAAAGCAATCTCATCTAAACACCTTTAAAAGAAAGCTTAATTCCTGTAGTAAAAACTTCCTTCTAAGAAAAGGTTCGTTCTCTTTTGACACTAAAAATAATGCATGGAATTCTTTCTGCTCTAACAATAATAGAAAATTTATGTTCACCCTTAAAACTTCCTTCAGGAACCTTTCCACCCCTCCTCACCTTTACTGCATCTTATTCCTAGACCATAGCATGGCATTTAGGAGCAAGAGTAATTATTTTCTTGATGTTAATTTTCCTTTTGATTCCTCCCCCTTTCTCTTCTGCCCTATTTCTCCCTTCCGATCTATCTTACCCTAAAGTTGAAATCGCCTCTCGAGGTCTCCTTGGTGGTAAAATTCCATGCGTTGACCTTCTCGATTACTTTCTTTGGAAAGCCCTGTTTCATTACTTCCCCCCTTCTCCTTTTTTGGGTCTTAAAACTTTGTAATACTCTCTGTCACCTTCCCTCCTTTCTCAAAGATACTAAAATCAAACTCCTCTTAAACTGAGACCCGACCCATCATCCGTTCTATCCTATCGTCCAATCTGTTTGTTGTCAAACTTGTGCAAAATTTTGGAAAGAAGCTTTGTTAACATGTGTTTATTCTGTATTTTAAATAACTATGTCCATCACGGCTTGCAATTTGGTTTTAGGGAAACCACAATTTCATTCGGGCGGTGGATAGTTTAATATAACACTTAAAAACACTAGGCACACAGTTGTCCCTTTTATTAGTATTAAATCAGTTTTTCATTTGGACAACCATCTTTAACAGTTTTCAAAGTTACAGCATTCCTCTTAAGCTTTAAAAAATTCTCTACTTTTTATTTATTTTATCTTATTTTTGTTATAGAACTAACTATCTCACTTACAGAGTGAAGATTTGGGGATCTCTGACCACAAATTCTATGTAAAATTTACCGTATCTATCTTTTTTTCTATCTAAATTTTGATCTATTCAAATTCAAAAAAATAATCCACCCCCCCCCCAAAGGAATTACCTTTTAAAAATCACAAAGGCTTACAAAACCTCCCCCACCGATGCACTTAATATTCTTTTCCTGATTTTTTCTGTTCATATTACTTTTTATAAATCTTTTTTAAGCTCCAAATTTAGAAGAACTGCAAGATATTTTCCCAAACTCATCCCCATCTCTAAGCTAAATTTCCCCATTCCTCTTCCTACTCTAACTCTTGAAATTAGGTCTTAATCTGATACACTTAAAAAGGCCCATCAGAGTAGAAAATTTACAATTACTGCTCCAAAATTGGTTCTGAAACTCTTTTCTCCGTGATTATTTTCCGCCGGGGCTCTCTTTTTAAATTTTAGCTTTCAAATACTGATAATTATTATATTGTTACTGCTATCAGTGTCTCTGTTTGTTAGGCAGTTCATCATAATATAAGCAAATGAAGCTTATAAAAGAAGGTGTTAAAAATCACATTTGCACCGAGAGCTTCCAATTCACAAATCAATAACCTTACCCAACAACTCTAGATATCTTAACTCCAATAAACATGAACTTTTAAAAAAAAATATTTTGAAAAATATTTTTTCAACTTATTTTGGCTTAAAGCTCACAATAATAGACTTTCTAATGAATTCGCAGATTTTTGTACAAAAAAAGCATTCTTTAAAGTAAGGTCTTTACTGTCCCAGCTCCTTGCTCTTTTCTAAATAATTGTTTCAAAAACTTAATCCGCGCGACTTTTAGACTTCCAGTTGGAAAAATTGCCAAAAGGAATAAAGAGTCAAGTTGCGTGTTAGTAACCTTAATATTAATTCCCTCCCAATTTCTAGGCATTTAATTAGGTTATTTATTTTTATTACGGCGCTTCCCTATTTATTTTAACAGGTTCTCAGTGCTTTCCACTCCTAATTCCTGAAGGGCTTCTTCCGGGAAGGTTGATCACTATGTTTTTCAATGTCCCTAGTATTGTCCAAAATTTCATCTACGAAGCAATTCCTTCCTTGTTATATTCTATTTTTGCACAACAATGTCATTCACAAAAATTAAATTTTTTACTTCCAAATTTTCCAATCTACATGCGATAGACTGATGTAATTCTGTCGTTTGCTTCAATGGGCGCAGATATTGTACCACCTACCAAAAGGGTAGCAGTTTTATTCCTAATTCATGGTCAAAAAAATTAGCGTAGAGTTTATAACCCACACCCAACTCATGCACGAAAAGGAAACTACGCTCACTTTTTTACGATTTTTCAAAAATTATTAGAAATTTGAGAAATATTTGATTAACAGGTAATTTCCTCGCAAAAACGCATGAAACTTTTTTTTTCTGTGTCTAGCCCGGAAATTGAAAAATCTCCTTCAAAATTGCAACTTTTAAGTATTTAATGTGCGTGTTTTTCGTCTTAATCTTTTTGGAAGCTCTTACATTTTTTTTAGTTAAAAGTTTCTGTCAAAAGGTGTGAGATATTTGGAAACTCTTTTCTCTCTCTCTCTTTCCTTAAAATTTAAAATTTAATGCATCCGTATATTTATATATTTAGTTCAGCGGTCGTCACTTGACCCTCTCCTCCAGAGAATGATGTAAACCTCAGCAACGTTGGGATGGTTACTTAATTGTTAATTTATGCCACAGCTTTTGACATCCAGATTGAAAATCTACCCCCAGAAAAAAAAAGAGATAATACAAGCTTTAAAACTTTTCATTCTTTAAAATCCTTCTTTCTTTAAAACACTCTTTCACCCTTAAAATTTTTTAAGACTTCATGGAACCCTCTTTTCCCCAGTACACTGAAATTTCTCCTAATTTATTTAGGATAGAATTTTAGGTATGTGTCACATGGAGCAACGCGTCTTTTCTCCGACAGGTCTCTCTCATAGTTTGAGATGCTCGTATAAAGCTAGGCTGCACAATTAGTCTTATAATGATTGCTAAAAACTAAGAAACAAAGAAAAGAAGATTAAACATTACCTTTTTTTGTTACATGCGCCAGTAGATTAATCTCGTCTGCTTTAAAATACGGGTGCCTAAATTCCTGATTGTTAAAAAGAAAAAAAGAAAAATTTAAAAAATTACCCCCAGTTTATGATTTTACGTGCAAGAAGTAATTTTAAAATTTAACAGTAATCAAAAATCATACGAAAACATTCTCCTTTTTTCTAAATATTTAAGTAGGAAAATGAGCGAAATTATGTATTTGGTACTTGTGTGATCAGCTTTAAAGAGTATGATCTTGTAACGGGTTCTCTATTCGTGACCCTTACTAATCCTCTAGGCAGTATTCTGTCGATGACTTTACATGATTACAAAATCGCTTTCTGTAAAGGAATCGTGATTTATGTTAATGAGAGTTGCTGTTTAATGTCAAACGAAGAGGAAAGTTATAGAGACAGGTTGACGATTGTTGTCATATGGAATCTAAGGAGCAAGGAGATAAAATAGTTGAAAACACCGGGGCTCTCAAGAAAAATCAATCTGATAGGGGGTGTAATTTTGGACGTTAGTATTGCTGAGGATCTAATCGTCACGATAAGTATTAAATTTATTATTATAGATATTTAATTTGTAATTAATCTGTTCTCATAGCTTAAAATAGTGACTTGATGACTTGATAGTCATAATATAAAACTGTTTATTGTTTAAAATATCTCTTACTGTAGTGCATTCCATTGCACAATTCCGCGGAGAAAGTTCGTAACAACATTAGAGTACAACATTATTAGTTCATATTCCGTAAGTTAACAAAATAAATTTATATTTGATTTTCTGAGTAACTGAAAATTTATTTCTTTTTGAAATTAAAAAAATGTATGATGATAAATCGGTTGAAACAGCCTTCTAATTAGTATAATATATATATATATATATCAGTGGCACACACAACGGGGGTGTCCTAGTGGTCCAGCCCTTGAGTTCTTTTAGATTGATGATAATTATATATATATAACGTCAAATTTAATTAAGTACTTGTAATTAACAATTTATTTTATTAATTAATGCTAATTATTAATTCAATAGTTTATTTTTTACTGTTTTTTGTCAACAAAATCAGAAGAATCAATTGGTGTTGTCTTGAGGTAAGGTATTAGTTGGGGGACTTTCAACATGGACCCCCCAATTGAAAACTTTTTGTATGCGCTTCTGATATATACAGGGTGTTCAGCCTTAATGTGATCCAATAGCTAATTCCCGAACCGTTTGGTTTCGATATACACTTCCAATTTGAAAAATGTTTTAAAAAAGGTAAGGAATGTTTTTACGTGCTTTTTGAGCCAAAAATCCCATTTAGAAAAAAATTACAAAAATTAAATTTTTATATGGTCCCCAGGTCCTATCACTTATATTTAGGAAAAACAAAGTAAACACACAAAGTTTCATTTTATTACAATAAAAACTGACAGAGTTATGCCTACATAAAATTGAAGCATCTGAATTGCTCAGAAAAGGGGGTCATATATACAATGAGTTTAGTGAACAATAATTCACTATCTACAGAAAGAGAAAAAGAAAAACATCATAGTAATATTGAAACATTGTTTTAAACATCATAGATTGACAATTTGTATTGCTGTATGTGAAACAATAAAAGTTCAATTAAGGAAATACAACTTGTGTATAGAAAAGATTAAAACAGCTTATTTTAACCAATAGCAGCAAAAGAATACAAGATTTGCCGTTCAGATTATAGTATAATGTGGAATGATGCGCCAATCATGAATCAGGGGCTTTTTATTATATCAGAATGACCAACTTAAATAATGTTTAAAATGACTGCCTTCCGCAGAAATGCAGTATCGAACCCGCGTCAGAAACTCCGCCTGTAGCTTCTACAACATAGTTGGTGTCACAGACCTGCATGCCATGCTGTTTTGATTGAGTAAATCGGATTTACTCGTGGATTCACGTTCGCACACTTTGCTTTTTAGGAAGCCCCAGAGAAAGAAATCCAGAGGACATAGGAAACTTCATCTTCTAAAAAATCGGCTAATGGTCCAGATAAAATGTACGTGTATGATTCTGATGTTAAAGGTCCATCGAAATACATTGGGCCAATTAAGGTACTCTTCCATATTCCGCACCACACATTCACAGACCAACGCACTTAGTGGCAATTCGTTCGTATTAGATGTGGGTTTTTGATGGACCAATAATGAATATTCTGCGTATTAATAGTGCCTTGCCTCGAGAACTGGCATTCAACCGACCACAAAACTTCATTAAAAAAATCTGGATTTCCATCCAGTGTATTTAACACGAAATTGCAAAAATCAAAACGACGCTCCTGGTCTCCGGGCATTAATTCCTGCGCCAGGACTGGACGATAAGGATATGCACCGTACGTATATAATACGTTCCACAACGTCGATTTTGTGTGTGTGTGTGTGTGTGTGTGTGTGTTTAGGAACAAGCCTTGCTAATATGCCGGACACTACTTTCAGGATGAGCCAGGGCATATCCTAGAACATCCTCAGCGTGTATCAGCAAGCTTGAAGGTGTGGCACGAGACAAAGGAATACGTCTATGACAAAACTCCCGGTTTTATACAAGTGTTGAACAGCACGGGCAATTGTACAATAAGTTGGATGTCTTCAACTGGGAAATTTAATTGCATAAAGTCTCGCCGCCTCTCTCTTATATTTCGATTACACTCCACATACAACAGTACCATTTCGCAGTGTTCTTCATTTGTATACATCTCGTTCTCCCGTACTAGAATTCGTAATATTGCAATTGCTAGCGACTACACAACAGATTTTTAATAATTGCCATGATCAGTACCGCAGCAAATCAGTCTGAAACCGCACCAAATAAACCTATTTTTTAGAACTGCTTTTGAAATGTTTTCTTCGTCCAAAATATTTTAATTTTTCTATGTTTTACACGTGCAAAGAATAAATTTTATTTCTTAAGTACTCAATTATTGTATTATTAACGTATGCTTTTAAATTTAAAAACCATTTACATAAAAGTGACGTGCAAGAGTGAAACTTTCCTGGCAGAGTTCCAATTAATTTCACTTTGGAGCTTCTTGGAAAAACGGCCGGGAAAATTGAGGAAATATACGATTTTCAAAGTTCCATAACTCGGCCAGTTTTTATCGTAATAAAATGAAACTTTTTGTGATTACTTTTTTTTGTGTACTGCATCTTTTCCTGAATATAAGTGATAGGACCTGGGGACAGTATAAAAGTTTAATTTTTGTAACTTTTTCCAAATGGGATTTTTGGTTCTAAAAGCACGTAAAAACATTCCTTACCTTTTTTAAAACATTTTTCAAATTGGAAGTGCATGTCTAAACCGAATGGTTCGGAAATTAGCTATTGGGTCACATTAAGGCTGGACACCCTGTATATATATATATATATATTTATAACAAAAAAGTCATATATTATAACATATTTCATTTAGATAAATAGCATTTCACATAGAAAAATATAAAGCAAAATTGGGAAGTATAAAAGCTTTATATTATTGCTCTGTATTTCCATTAAAATTTTTCTTGATTAAGGAACTTTGAAGAGAAGCATAATCAATGCTGTATTAGCATTCCTAAGCTCTTTATTTTTTTCTGATTTAGAACAAGAAACGGCCAATATTCAGTTTTAGCAAAGAATAATTCCGAAATGCATAATATCTTATACGAAATCTGCCAAATAATAATATGAATCGTTTTATCGTTCTTCACTAATTATATACTTGCTACTCATAATCACGTGACACAAACTATGTTAAATTTTAAAAAAGCTTAGAGCTAAAATTATCATTATCATAGCCAATTATCTGATTGATTAAACTCTCCATTACATTAGCCTATATGCGTAATTTTATTAGAAGAAAAAACACAGAAACAATTTGAAAACACTCATTTTTTTCCCTCTGGCTTGAATTTTATTTATTTATTTGCATCATATCCTATACTTTATAATGTATAGAAACTCTATAAAATCCGTGTCCTACAAGTACATCTCAGTTATTGTATGGGAAATACTTATACTACTTATCTGTAATTCAAACTAAAGGCTAAGTTGTAATTCTTTTAAAAGTTCAAAAAACTTCTCTTTTTCAAAATAATGGGTGCATTAAATACAGCTTCAATTTAAATGAACCTTTTAAAAAAATAAAATATACATTATTTGTAATACGAAACATTAAAATACTGTACGAAGATTGAATAATGTAATTGAAATACAATTCTGATTATGTCTCTTGTTGCGTCTGATAATAATTGCACACATTTTATCAGCAAAATTATTCAAAATTTTTAAGTAATAAAGAAAAAATAGTCACATCAAACTTCCTTATCTTATTATCATTGTTAGAATCTGTACATACGATTTAAAGCTAGAATGGTTTTTAAATTTAGCAACAAAAATTTTAAAACAAAGAATAATATTGCAAGAAACTGGAAAAAAAATTTTCTTTCAAAAAAAGACTACTTTCAATATTTCAATATTTACTCGGTGGGGGAGAAATCCTTTATCACAAAATGGGCACAATTCTTACATTATTAACGTATGACAATTCATGTGATTCGTACACAATCTGTTACGGAGAGATCTTGGGATAAGTGTTTTGATATTTACTCTTCGAATGCTTAAAATAACTATTACAAAAAAAAAGCTGATAAATGGTCAAATTGTTAAAAGTTAACTGTTACGCTGTAAGTTGGAAAAAAATGCCCGATCTTTGGAGTCTTGATATATATTTTAAAAATGTAACACAACAGAGCATATTTCTTAAGTAAAAAAAAAAAGGTATGGCTTTTTTTAACTTCTATCGGAGGTTAGAACCCGCGACCTATGGGTACGTAAGAGCGTAACATACCACTAGGTAAAAGTGATCACTCCTGTCCGGAGGCTGTTACTGGCTTACTTTAGATACCGCCACAGTACAAGTATTCCCACTCATTACAAGTGCCAATATATATTGTCATTCGGAAAAAAAATCAAAGTTTTTACTACAATACCTTTTTTTAAAAATAATTGTCTTTTTTTTCAGGCAAGGTTCACAAAGGTGAATGTACAGTTCAATATCATAACTTGCAACATTTTTGTATTTGGTTGAATGATCTTTCAGAGTTCTATCTCATCCCCAGAATCCGAAATTTAATTTTGTTCTTAGCAAATTAAATTCCTAGAACAAGTTCACATTGTCAGAGCTCAGGTACCTCCCTCTAGGAAGGAAACTGGGTATCAAAATTACCGGCGGCAATTGGTATCGCCTATATGGTGTCGCACTAAAAAGGGATACCAATCCCTGGAGAATCTACTAAGTCTGAAAATGGTAAAACCACCAATCTGCAGCTCCATTGGGGGGAAAAAAGAATCCGTGACGTAATACTGTACAGCAGTTCTTTCCAACATTTTTATCTTCCGGACCGGTCAACGTTTGATAATTTTACGGCGGCCCGCTGAGGGTAGGATGTTGATTATTTATATTTCACATTGTTTTAATTTATAATTTAACTGTATGTAAACATGCCTACAGAATAAAATTCAGTTTCATCAAAAAATAATTTTTAAAATTTCACATGAAATATAAAGTGATTTCCCTGGAAAATCGCACAAACACGAGAAAAATACACCCCAGTAAATATAATGGAAATAATTAATGCTCCTTGAGTGGCCTGATACCTTTTGATGCACGGACCAGGAGTTGGGGACCACTTGTTTTATGGTACTGTGACGCCTTCTTTAACAGGTTAAATGATTTTACTTTTATTTTCTACAAACATGACACATCATAGCTATTCAACTACCAATAATCCCTGATTTCCTTCTTAGTAGTCATTTTGGCATTGTGTATATCAGTTATTAACATCTAGTAAGTAATTTCAGTTAAGAAACCCCCTTTTCTTTGAAGAATCAACTCTAATTTTGGACAACTAGCCGTCGAATAGTTGTTTCATGTCTATGGACCAAGGGTCGGCAACCTATTAGCTGTTGCGTGTCAAACCAATCTACCAATATGATTCACCGAATCACACAGTAGAGCATTTTGAAACAATTAAAAAATTTACAAATTTGTTGAGTAGTGCAAAGTGCCACTGAGAATTGTACCGCGTACCACATATGGCACGTGTGACATAGGTTGCCGACCCTGCTATAGACTATGGCGCCTTCTCCAGGTCTATAGCTTGCTCCTCCATTTTCAGGTAGTACAGGAAAAAACCAATTTTTTGTTGAACAAGTTTAAGTAAAATTGAGTATTTTGATATTTCCGAACAAACAGCAATGTACAGGTAACAGATTCTGATCCTGAGACACGGGTTAAAAGTTTTATGTCTTGCCAATTGACAATATTCGAAACGAATCTGAGATGTATTCCATACTTTGCCGGTTTCTCATTAAGCATTCTATAGAATGCCTAGGCAATGTGTGAAATAGCAATCATTTCATACATTGCCGGCTAGATTTAGGCAATCTATACAATACCTAGGCATTCTATAGAATGCCGGATTTCATACTTTGCCGGTAACATATATACTACTAAACATACACAATTAGTTTTAATTGATCAACATACTATCACCTTGAGGGGGAATTAATAAAAGTTCCATTAAGATCATGCAGGGAGTTTTAGATGCCAAATTTCTGCATTGAGTCAATTTCTAACATGGCATTTTTTATTTAGTTCTAAACATTATTCCCCCTCCCCTTTTTTTCCGAAAACGTTTCCTAAGATACGCTAGGAATATATTTAGTTCTGGCCTAGTGCCGCTAATGACCCGCTATATTGGGCTGATGCACATTAAATCTGCCGAAGTTCAACGTCCTCCCGTTGGTGTGGTGTGAAAGTTAAGAGAGGGGGTGCCAGCTCAGGAGTGGTCCTCCTTACTTGACCAATGTTTAAAATTCCAAGGTCCGTCGATAATAGCCCTAGTTCAGCTTTATAGTGTGACGTTAAAAAACTCTCTCTCTCAAGAAATATTTTCAAAGTATCCCTGAAAAAGAATCCATATCAAATTATTCGTCACTTACAGTGGCGTGACGGAAAATAATAGTGCTCCCCTTGCAAAGTCAGGTTTTGCTTTTAATATTTTATAAATTGGTTAAATACGTACTTGGTGTCTGTCAGGTTTGGGACCTCCTACAGTCCTGTCCCACCCCCACCCCGTGCGGGTTGGTACACCACGAGATGCACGTGTGGGGGAACGCATGTAGGACCCCAAGCGGGGGAAGCTAAGCACGACCACCCCCCATCGCGGGGTGGTCGTGCTTAGTGACGTAACAACACAAGAGCTGTTTCTCGACGGACCTCGTAATATTGAACCGTGATTAAGTGACGAAGACGACACTTCCGATAGCAACCCCTTTCCAAACTACGTCACCACTTGAACGGGAGAATTTTGAGCTTGACAGATTTAACTTGCATCTATCTCCTCTACACGGCGTGTCTTCAGTGGCACCAGGATTCTAACTAGCACCACGCTGGTCACGAGTTTGCGACCATATTCATTAGGCTATTTCAGCCACTCACATCGTCGAGCTTACATCTTGAAAAAATTCCCTCTTTACTGTCTTGGACTCGATAATATAAAAAAAATTGGGTTCCACAAACTTTTTATTATTTTTCAAAAAAAAAATTTACTTAAACATTTGATACGGGGCTCAAGCGCACAATATACGACCCCTTGTATTTCGTGATTTTTACCCTTCCCCCCGTTGACCAGATGTCAACAAATTCCTTAAAGTAGGGTGCGTCAAGCGCATCCCAGGGTCGTTAGACTCAAAGTATGTTAAGGTTACTACTCCGCGTTAAGTCTCCACCAATTAGGCAGGTTAGAAAATTAGAAAGAAAGAGTTCACGAATTGACATTGGTATGATGCGGTGGAGTTTATAAGGGGCCGTACTCGAAAATCAGCCAAATTTTGAAGTTTTTTCTCTCCCACGGGATTTTATTGTAGATAGACTTTAGGTTCGAGACGAAAAAGCTCATTTGAAGCCCTTGCAGACCCCGTATCTCCGACCTTCATCTTTCAGGTAAGTGGTTAATTTCTGTATTTTATTTAGTATCAAAATTAATTGGTTAGTAAATATGATTTATTTAAGTTAACAAATGTATTTTTTCATTTTACTTTCAATTTAATCTTAAATTAATAATAATGTGGAAGAGATGAATCTGAAATATCAATCTTAAATTAAGAATGATGCGAAATTAATGAATCTGGGTTAAGAATTAAATTAACGTCGCATCACATTTAATACCTTCGCAATTCCTGAAAATAATGACACGAAATTTTACCCCCATTCACCAAAACTTATTACCATATTATGACCCAAAACTGAAAAATGCATATAAAAAATGCAGATTTAAAAAAAAATGCGTTTTTCCTCACACACAAAGTCTTTATTTTTCGAAGCTTTACTTATGCAATTTTTTCCTTACATTTTTTTAATTAAAAATTATCGTGTTACATACTATTTATGTGTGAAATTTGAATTATTTTTCCAAATATGACACATCATGTGAAATTTGGAATTAAGACCTAAAAAATTTTAAACCATGATTCCCAAGTGGTCTATATAGACCCCTAGGGGTCTACGTCAACCGAGAATTTGCCTGAGAGTCCATGAGATGTAAGTGGGGTCTATGTGATACTGACTCTCATTAAACTAGATCGCTACTTTAATTTTAAAAGAAAATTTATAATCAAGTGTAAACCGAATTTTACCTATTTAACAGATTTATGTACTAAATTTAAGGAGGTAAATTTGCATGTACAAGGTGACAGCATAAATTTTATTAAAAAAAGAACCATTTCAGCTTTTCTTTCCTGATTTAAGCTAAAGAAGTATAATACTGGAGGTCCCGAATTTTCTTAATATGTCACAGACAATCTATCAGAAAGTTTTAACCTACGTTCAACATTTAAATGCTTTTTATTCAGATTTTGAAACCAGGTTTGAGAATGCTTTGACTATGGAAATACCACAGTAGGCAATGAATTCATTTAATTATATTGAAAAAAATGTCTCATTACAATAAGAACTAATAATCACTAACGAAGATCTTAAAGTTTAGAAACGGATGCCAGCAATTTTGGCTTTAAAAAAAATCAAACCTGTTATTTGTCCCGACTAATGGAATATCGTGAAGTTTTTCATTGCTTTTCCTAGAGTGAAGGAAAATCAGTGTGGTTGCCAATCTTGAAAAAATAAACTGGACACTATATAACAAGGAGATTTAAAATTAAACCAGACAAGATTGATACCACAAATGTTGAAAATTTGATGTTGTAGAAAACACGGGTAGAGATTCATTCCTCCCATTAAAATAATTTGTTTGTTGTTTAGTTAGTTTATTTAACAGTTTTATTTATTAATTAATTTTAATTTAATTAACATATGATTTTTAAATTTTAAACACTTTACTTCATTACGGTTAGAAATGTAATTCTTTTAAAGTAAGAGTAGTAGTACCAGCTGTTAAAAATAATTTAAGTTGATAAATTTGCAAAAATTCAATATTAATAAAGCAGGGGTCTACCCCAAACCGAAAAACATGACAAGGGGTCTACGAGACAAAAAAGTTTGGGAACCTCTGATTTAAACAATTACATATTCACTTTAGTTTGACTTGCCGCATAGATTCCTCTCCCCCTTTTCGGTCTAAGCGGAGTGAGTAAGGGAATTGTGCCGTCTATTCAGCTACTTGACGACTTTTCACATTAGTTTGAACCATGGTCAAGTGACGAGGTCGACATCTGAGCTGACACCCTCTCTCCAAACTTCCACACCACACCAAAGGAAAGACATTTGAGCCTCGATAAATTGAATGACATCGGCCACCTCTACACGGCGGGTCTTCAGCGGTACTAAGCTCGAACTCATTACACACCGACCATGAATCCCGTTACCTTGACCACTAGGCTACCGAGGCCACTAGAACGGAGCTGAAAGAAACATGTTTGGCGGGTAGGGGAAGGGGACATTTTTCCTGGTGTAAGATTTACTCTCAAAATAGCCTATACAACGCCGGGCTTGGGATAATAGCCTTTGTCGCTCCACATCCCACAAAAATAATAACTGTAACGCAGGGCTATGCAGCTAGTACATCATAACTATTGTATAAGGCGTTAGCCAAGCCTCCAATTATACAGTGCTACACTATACTGAACTGATCATAACTGTTCTAAGAATTTGTTCTACAAACGTTCGAATATATTGATATTTCTTTCGTTGTGGAAAAGTGAAGTTTCGAGAGAGTTGTTGAGTGACATCAAGTGGATCTGAATTGGTGAGATCGTTTCTTATTAAGTTTTTTTTTCTTTTTTTGAAAGTTATTTAGTATAACTTTTCATCTAACTTTGGAGAAATTTTTCTTAATTTTAGAACTTACACTAGTTAGTGTATTAATTCAAAATAGTGAGTGAGTGTGAGAGAATATTAACGTCGCACTGATTAGCAACACGAGGGCTTTTGGCGACGGTCCGCGTAATTTTGAACCATGGTCAAGTGACGCGGACGACACCTGAGCTGGCACCCATCTCCTAACTACCACACCATACCAACGAGAGGACATTTGAGCACTCGACAGATTTAACGTGCATCGCTCCCCTACACGGCGGGTCTTCAGTGGTACTGACTCGAACTCATGACACGCTAGCCATGATCCGATGCCTAGACCATTCGGCCACCGCGGCCCCCCCCCGCTTAATTCAAAAAAAATGTTGGAGTAGGGTAGAAAAAATGGGTGATTTTTCTCACCCAGAAAATAAAATGGAGGTGGAGACTACAAGTTCTGATTTACCATTAAATAAATATAGATGCAATTTAACTGATATTGAATTGTTGGCCAGGTTTGAGAGGAAAGGTGGGATTTAAATACGAGCCCAAATATTACAATTTTCTTAAAATTGGAAAATAACTTTCAGAGTGGTAATCCACATAAATTAAAAGAAATAATAATGAAAGCTTTCACAATTAAGAAAAGTATTCAGAGTATAAGCAAAACAAGAAATTCAGAAATCATAATCAAAACAAATAGCTGCGTGACCGCTAAAGATGCATTAAAAATTAAAGAAATTAATGGTTTTAAAATAAGTTCTAGATTATCCTTTATTGGCCTAAGTAGTAGTTACATTTTGCAGGGAATTGAAACGGAATACACAATAGATGACATAAAATCGGAACTAGAAAATAACAATTACGCAATATTGGACATTCAACGTTTCACTAAAAAAAAAAACAGAATCTGGATTCAAACCTATCAAAACAATTAAAGTAACCCAAATAGGATGTACGATCCCCGAAAGAGTATCAATAGGGTTTGAAATGTTTAGAACTAGCCTTTTTTTCGAAAAACCTAAACAATGCACTAAATGCTGGAAATTTGGTCATATAAATAAATATTGTAGAAGCTCAATTAAATGCCGTGTATGCTCACTAAACTACTCTGAAAACGAGTGTAAAGAAATAAATACAAAACAAAGTAGCTGTTGTGGAGAAAACCATGAAACTAACAATAAAAGTTGTAAAAAATATATCAAGAGGAAGTCGAAATCTTAAAAATTAAAAATAAGCAACAAATCTCGAGAAACGAAGCAGTCGAAAAGTTCTATAAAGAAAAAAAAACCTCATTCTCGGCCATAACTTATAATAAGCAAACTGAGAAAATAGAAACTCTAGAAAAAAAGTTTCAAGAATTAAAATTAAAATTGGAAGAAAATAACAACGTATTTGAAAAGAAATTAAAACAAATTGTACAACGTTTTACGGCAGAACTAAATGCGATAATAACTCAAATAAATTTAAAATTTTCATCCTTGATTAACACAATAGAATCTTCGTTAAAAAAAATTGCATCCAATATAACAGTTTCACAAGATGACGACTTTCGAATCAATAGAAAAATAAATGATAAATCAAAGAGACTAAAGAACATATCAGAAAAGAGAGAAAATAATTTAGAAAGTATAGTAGAACGAAATAAAAAAATTTAGATAAATATACAAATTTCTTATATTCTCAAAAAAAAATCAATTTTAATCGGCTTTCCTTTTTGAACATTTAAACTAATTCGTAGTATTGCACATTTTTTTCATTTAAATCATGAATATAATCCAATGGAACGCACGTGGAATCAAAAACAAAAGATCAGATATTCTATTCACGCCAATTTTTCAAAAATCAAGCATTTTAATAATCCAAGAAACTTGGCTACACCCAAATGATAATTTCACAATTCCCAATAAGAATATATTCCGAATCGATAGAGAAATCAGATGAGGAGGAGGATTAATGATAGTTTTAAACAAAGATTTTAGCGCAATAAAAATATTCTCAGAAATTAGCGAAGACTTAGAAATTTTAATAGTCACAGTTCAGATAGATACAGTTCCTATTACAAATTTTAATATTTACATCCCACCAGGTAACTTTAACACGACGACAGTTTATCAAAAAAAAAGCATCATATAGAGATAATCATAGTTTGATATTGGGAGATTTCAACGCATCTCATGAAATATGAGGTTCAAAAAATTCAAATGCGTCTGGGAAGAAAATTTTTGATTGGATTATTGAAAATGATTTAATATTATTAAACGATAAAAACCCAGCTTATCTCCATTCATCGGGAATTTTTACATCTATAGATCTTTCATTATCATCTATAAATTTAAATTATGATATGTCATGGACCACAAATACCGATAATTTTGGAAGTGACCATTTCCCTATAATTATTAATTACAAAAGAACAAACAGCTCAACAACAAATAATTTTAGACAAAAAACAAATTGGAACAAATTTATTAATCTTATTCAACAAAAGCTAAATTTAAATGAAAATATAAATATAGATATTATAGAAGAAATTAGAAAAGCCCAAATCTCTTATCTCAGGAATCAGTTCAAGAGCTCCATGGTGGACAGCAGCATGCGGGTATTTAAGAGCAAAAAAAAAAGAAAAATTCCTTAAGAAAGCAAGAAAATACTTTAGAGAAGAAGACTGGATAAAATATAAAGAAATAAGTGCAAAACTTAAGCGAACTATCAGAACCTGTAAAGAAAACTATTGGCACAAGACTGTGAAAAAGTCTCTTCTCCTAAAATTCTTTTTAAAATAATCCGGATAATCAAAAATAGAACAAATTCGAACTATTCTTCATTTAACATTATTGAGAATAATGGAATCATACTAACAAACAAACAATCCCAAGCAAATTGTTTTTTTAAAAAAAGATTACGCAAAACAATGTTAGTATCCAAAATATTTTTATTCCGGACAATAGCCAAGATATTAATAAACCGTTCTCTTTAAAAGAATTAAAAATAGCAATATCTCATCAAATAAACAGCAGTCCAGGGCATGATAAAATGTCTCTCCAAACAATCAACCACCTCCCCATCAAAGCAATAAATCTTCTCTTGAAATCCTTTCATGACAGTTGGTCTTCTAGTCAAATTCCAAAAGATTGGACTCGCGCAATAATTTTACCATTCATAAAACCTCACAAAAATCCCAAGGAAATAGCGTCATATCGCCCAATTTCACTTACCTCAGTAGTTGCCAAATTAATAGAAAGAATGATCCTACACAGAATGTTAGATTTCAGCTTTCAAAATAAAATCTTTCACGTAAATCATCATGGTTTTTACCCTCACAGAAGCAGTATTAATACGGTTCTTCAACTACATGATATTATACTGGCTAGAGAACGTAAGGAATATTTTATTCTAGTAGCATTAGATATTAAAGCAGCATATGACTCAGTGTGGCCAAGTGGTCTAGTTTCTAAATTTAAAAAAATTGGATATTCAGGTAAATTGCTGCGATGGGTTCAAAATTTCTTACATCAAAGAACAATTCAAATTAAATGGCGGAACAATTTTTCAAAAGTCAGCAAAAACAATTATGGTGTACCTCAGGATTGCATCTTGAGCCCTCTCCTATTTATGATTTATATGGCAGACATTTTTGAAATCCAACACGGCAGCCATCTTCTGGGCTATGCAGACGACATATTCTTATATAATAGCGGCACAAATTGGAACAAAACAATAGACGAATTACAAATATCTTTAAACAATATTTCAGTCTGGTGTAAAAAATGGAATTTGTCCACCTCTCTAGAAAAAAGCAGTTTAAGAAAAGCAGTTTTTCCAGAAAAAGAAGCATAATACCTCATATACTTAAAATATGTGATAAACCTATCCCCGAAGTAAAGTGTCTTAAAATCCTAGGTATAATCTTCGACCCCAATATCACTTGGAAAAAACATATTATTTACCTCCGACAGAAAGGTTTTAAATCTTTAAATGCAATCAAAGCATTATCGTCCCCTAAAATAGGAACGATACTCTTTTAAATATTATTAATACCACAATCCGTTCTATTTTTGACTATGGAAGTCAACTTTTTTCCTTTTCAAGCAATAGCAATAGACAAAAACTAGAACCAATTTACAATGCTGCATTACGTTTAGCCCTAGGTCTCCCAAGAAACACTCCGATAGACGTATTAAGAGCGGAATCTATGAACTGCAGTATCAATAATCGACGTAATTTCCTTTGTCAAAAATTTATTATTAAACAAATAGCATTAAAAGACTGGTCACCAAATGCAAGGTTATTTTGGGATATAAATAATAATTTTTATAGATATAGAGAAAAAAAATCAGTATTTTTCAAAAGTCAATCAACCTGCTCCAAAGAACTATGTATTTCTAAAGTAGATATTCTTCAGTGGACCCCTCCTCCTCCAATCTATGAAAATCGCAAAATAAACATCTATACTCATGAACTGCCTTTTCAAAACAGATCTTCCAGATATCATAGTGCAAAATACGTTTAATGATTATATCCAGTCAAACTTTAATAACAGTATTATAATTGCAACAGATGGTTCTGAAAATACTAATCAAACATCAATAGGAATTTTAATCCCCAAGAAAAAAGTTAGACAATATTACATACTGAAAGAAATGATTTCCATTTTTACAGCGGAAGCTATTGCCATATGGACTGCGTTAAAAAATTGGGTTTTAGAAACAGAAAACTATGTCATCCTGACGGACAGCTTATCAGTTCTAAAAAGTATCCTTAATATTAATAGAAAATCCAGTACGATAATATTCAATTTAAATTCAACGTTACACGAGTGTCTCCAAATAGCTCAATCAATTACATTCATTTGGGTACCAGCTCACAAGGAAATAGAAATTAATGAAGAAGTAGATAAATTAGCTAAAGCCTCTCCAGAGATCCTTGGATTACTTGGGAAGATCTACATACATTTTTCAAAAATCAACACAAAAGCGAAAACGAAGAAATATGGAAAAAGAGCAAGAGACATAAAAATTATAGTTATATTTCTCATCTTAAAAAATGGAATAGACAGGCAGCAAAAAATAGAAATACAGAAGTTTTAATTAATAAGCTGCGGGCAAAGAAATTACCATTAAATGATATTTATTTTCTTTTTAAACAAACAGATTCTCCATTGTGTTCAGATTGCCATGTTTCAGAAACTAGTGAACATTTTATTTTAACCTGCAACAAATATCAATCGCAATGTAAAATATTGAAAAATTTTATCTCTAATCTTAGTGAATGGTCTTATTCATCAATAGCGAATTGTGATACAATAGAGCATATTCAAAAAGTCGAAGAATTTTTAAAAACAACCAATAGATTCTGAAATACCAAGTAATAGATTCAAAATACTCTAGTTTCACCAACCACAGTTGAAACATAAGTTAACAAAGCTAACAGTTGTACAAAATAATCAAGACCTATCCTTGCATCCTATTTGAAGAAAATAATGCAAATAATCATTTCGGAGCATAAGGTGCTAGCCAGGGTACAGTGTACCTTGGATAGATGTACAGTGCTATCACTGTACTAAACTGAACTGAACGAATATATTAAAAAGAAGCTCAAAATGCTTTCTGTAGTTAAAAAAAGCAATTGCGTGAAATGTTTGATATTTGCAATCAAATTTAGTCATAAATTGTTTATTGTTTGAAAAAAGTTTTAAAATGTGTTATATATTAGTTAATTTAATTAAAAACAAAAAATTAAAAAGCACTGTAACGCATTCGAAGATAATGATTCCTTCTACACCAAAAGCTAAACAGAATAATATCAATAAAAAAAAATTTCTGGTGGAAAATAATTTTTTTCTGTGCTTTTGTTCCTTTTTCAAAATTTGTTTTTATACAATATAATTTATAAATTAACAAGAAATAAACAATTTGAAATAATTGATTAATTTATGAATATTTCTTTAGGATAATTGCCATGATCAAATAATCATCCAAACAAAAAAAAATACATATAGCCACTCTTTTTTTTATTTATTATATACAAGAAAAGACAATGAAAGCATGGGTGTAAGAATGAAGTTGAAATTGCTATGAATCACTCTTAACCTAAATATAGTGGATAATAGCTTTTGTTACTCCATATCCCACAAAACTTGAACTGAAACCAACATATGAGGAATGTTTTGTCATACATAAGCATTTTATATATAGTTCAGTTGCAACAATATAATTAAAAGTTAATTTTTTAAGTAATTTAATGCATTAATTCAAAATTTCATCATAAAAAAGTCATTTATTAAAAAACATTAAAAGTTTAAAGTAATTGAGTTTATATTATTCATTAAAATCTAACAAAAAACACAAACATCCAAAAGTGAAATATTGCAAGGAATAATGTATTCGTATATGCATGCACACAATCAAATATTTTCACATTTTGGAAACATTTTCATAAACTGTGGTGTAACACTCTAAATATTTTTACAAAATTTCAATTCCATTCAAGCAAAAAGTAAATAAGAGAATTTAATTCTTATTACTGATATTTAAATACTTTTGATAAAAAAGTGCTGCTCGTAAAATACAACACAACTGATTAATGAAATTTATCAAGAAAAAAATATTCTATACTTTCAAGTTCTATATAAATATTAAGATAACAGTATCTAAAGTTACTTTTATTTAATTCTTCTGAATTTTCTCATAAAAAGATTTTTATAGTATTTTTATATATACCTTACAGAAACATTTTTAGCAATCCAGTTTTAAGACTACAATGGACTCTAAAATATTTCATTTTCTTATTTCTTTACCTACATGCTGAAATTTTGTATGTCTGTATTTATGCCATAACCTAAACTATGAAATATTTAAAAAGAAAAAGAATAATCAGCTGTCAAAAAAATATTTTAATTAAAATTTATAAATTTCAAAATGCTTCATGCATTGCAATTTTGTTTTAATTCCAAATTTCCTTCTAATTTCATTTTTTATAAATTAAAGAATGTTTTGTGTGTGTGTGAATACAACACACTTAATGTTTAATATAATTCCCATAAATGAGTAAACCTGTACTTTTACATGAAATTTTCAGGTATTACTATCTCACTTTGTCTATAAAATCTTGTTTTTCCTTTCACACAATGGGTTAAAGAAAATTTAATTACAAGTTAAAATACTTTTGTGAAATTTTGTCATAATTGGAAAATAATTGCAACACATGGTGAATTTTGGTTTCCAGGAAAAATTTTGATTTTGAGAAAAACAGTTCTTTTATTTTAAAGGAACATAACTTTGGTTTTCTTAAAAAAGTAATGATACAAATACAAATTTGATTTAGAAGAACTGTAATTTTACATATATATAACATAAGCATGGGATATATAAAAAAACAGGTTACTGTAATTTTTAATGCAACAGAGTTGTATCCAAAAGTAACAAATAATGATAAAAATTGAAGCAATTTGGAATTCTCTTATTATAAAACCTTGGCAAATTAGCAGAATATACTTCATTAATCATTAAATAATGATAAAGTATTTCCGTACAATTAAATTAAACAAATTCAAAGCAGTATTATTCCTATATCAATATGGATTGACAAAAATTTTTTAAATAAACTGACAATATAAGTTGCATCTATATTGGTAATACACGTATAATTCTGTTTCTATGTCATAGATATGTTCTAAAGAATATATGCAAAAAAATGCATTGCATTCATAGGAAAACAGAGAATTGGTTCCAGACCCAAGAAAGCACCAGAAATAACACAAAAAAATGAGTTTTCACGTTAGGACATTAAGCATTTTATTTTATAAAGATTTTACATGTATCCTACAAAGAAATTTATTATTTGAAAAAGGAAAAAAAACTTATCACTTATTCAAGAACATAAAAATTAGGCAAAATAATATGAGTAACACATTAAGATTTTATTTTTCACTTTCTGACAATAAGTGTATGAGTATGCATAATAGTGCAATATTATTTAGAAATGCCTTGGTTATCATCTTCATGCTCCATCAGTGAAATTCTTTCTGTAATGACTTAAGCAAAATTAGAGCTAGCCTCCTGAGCTGCCGATATTTGAGAGGATTTAATAATAAATTCAAAAATTAATTGTGTTTGGTTAGAACAGGGGTTGGTAAACTTTCAAGAGAGAGGAACTGATTGGAAAGTAAAAGAATATAATTAAACTATCAATGAGCCATTTGTATACATTCACTTGTACAGGAAAGGGGGCTGTGGTAGCATTCATAATCATACAGTAATGCTCCAATTAATATTTTTTTATACTTGAATATAAAATTTTTTCCCAACGTAACATTTTTTTATTTCTTCAAAAACTATGATCAATTCTTTTGCATCTGTGGCTCACACACACATGCAAGAACAACCATTGTCAAAATTTCATAAGGTTGTAAATTTAAAAACTTTCAAACTTCTTTTAAAAAATTCAGCATCATTACTATGGGTACTTTACTCTGAAATTTTCATGTTTACAATATTAAATATAATTTCACTCTGGCTGATCTTGCAGACTTAAGTCATTTGAACACTGTTTTTATTATGTAGTATAGTATGTCATAAAATATGTTTCAGAAACTTTTGTTGGAGTTTAAATGCATAATTTTTCCATTCATGAGTACTCCCAAACTGATCTATGTAAACAAGTAAACATTGCTTTAACAATAAATTGGACTTTTTACCACTTTAAGACTAACTAACTCTGTAATAGTTTCTCAGATTCTCAATAAGTTTTGTTAATGTAAAATAATTTAATACTGAAATAACTATCTTAAACAAGTCAAATATTTAAATATACAAAGAAATATGGGTAAATTTCTTCAATAAATAATTATAAATGAAAAAAAAACCCTTTTTTAATATAGACATAATTATTTTTTCATTATACAGAGGGTAGAAGATTGAAGATCCACATGCAGAAAGCAGTGGCTTGCCAACCCCTGGGTTATGCCCTTGTATAATTCTCTGTTTGATGATGTAAATGATTTCAAATCACATTAAAATTTCTCAGCTCTTGTTCCTCATTAGGGTCCTATTTAAAAAAAATTACTTAATTTACTGGATAGTTTAAGACTGTTTTTAATTAAATCTAAAACAGGATTTTCATCTTTATCACTTTGTTCTTCGTGATCAAGAATTTCATGAACAACCTCTATTACTTTATTTTCACTTTCAAGCTTTAATAACTATTTATTCATTATTAACTATTATTCATTGATATCTTCAAACAATAGATCAGAGAATCCTTCCCTGCCAACTGTATGTGCCAATGTTATTGATGTAGGAAAATTCAGTCTTATTAGGTGGAAGACAGGATCTTTGTTTTTATATATATATATAATACATACTAGCCAAACAGTTTTCCAAAAAGCATTAAAAGTTGATAGCTTTAACTCTTTGAAGCACAAAATTTCAGGGGAAAAAAGGAAACCCATGATAAAGAGAAATTTATTTATTTTTGAATTGCACAAAACTCTGGTTTGTTTTTATTAATAAAAATTACAGACAATGTCAAAACTTACTAACACATTTGCTGGTGGTATTGTTAATTAATGTATATAAGGTGAATCACAATTTTTTTTCCAGAATTTCAAAACCTACCTATGTGAGAAACATATTTTTTGGTAATGAAAAGAAAAATTTTAACAAATTGAAATTTTTTATGTTGAGTACTGCCACAAAAATGAAGTTTAGGTATTTGATTTTTTTTTTTTTTTGGTAAAAAATGGATATAATTTTTGTCAAAAGGAAACAGCATTTAGCACTTTTTAACATTTATTGTGATGAGAAGATACATACTAAATAACTTCATGAAAAAATATCAGGTACATTTAACAACTTCTTTAGTATCAATTTTTTTAAAAATAACAAACTATACTGTCAAAATTACAGTGCACAATGAAGGAGATGATGGAAAACAGATAGGATTGAACCACAGGGAGAGACAGAGCTGGGTTATAAAATGTCACAATGTACATTACCCTACTCAGTACTCAGTTATTAGGGACGTAGTTACCACCATATGAATGATACAGGGCCTGCAACATATGCAAGTACAGTCCCAATTAACAGAGCTTTCATATCTAAAATAGGGCCCCGAAGGAATTTTGATGCAGGGTCCATTCAGATCTAGCTACAGGAGAGTGTTAGTTATCATTACTTTTGGTTATACATATAGTAGGAAAATAACTTTTTTGTGTCTAAAATCATCTGACATAATTAATTACATCTTTTATTTAATTTTTTTCAAAAATTCAACCCCTTTGTAGCAATATTAAATTTTGATCTAATTTTTTACAATTATTTTTCTGCTAATCTCTCTCTTTACTCTATATCTTTGAACATTTTTCCACATAAATAAGTTCTGATTAATGATAATTTTTTTTCACCATACAACTGTGATCAGTGGCATAGCTAGGTATCCAAAGGCCCAGGTGCACAAAAAAAAGGAGAAAAGTAATGCTACACTACAAAACATAAATTGGGTTACCTATTTATTCATTTGATAGTATCGAACTCTCCCACCAGGAGATTAAAGAGAGCTACCAAATGTTTCTCCGAGATAGATATGAAATGATATAAAAGTAAGTATGAACAAGTAAATACAATAAAATGTTATAATAATTATTTTAAAAGAAGACCTCTGCAAACAAGCAGAGGAAAGGGGTGGGGGACAAAATTACATCAATCTAGTGTAGATATGAGTAGATTACAAAATCTTGAAACAGGAAACTAGCTTATTATGAATCATATATTATTAAAAATATAATGTAACCAGAAAGGAATAGCTTCCTGTGTAGGTTTTTTAAGATGTTATAATAAGTATGGTAAACATTATTGAAAATAGTTGTATACACCTTCAATAAGTAACTTTCACAACATTATACAAACAACGGAAAGAAATTAGGGAAATTCCCTACAAATTCGAAATTACTTTCAACTGGGTTGCAATGATTATAGCTGTGTTGCATTTTTTTATATTGTGGAAGATGGATGGTATATATTGTGGATATAAATGTAGGAGAAATTCTCGCAAGTTTGGCTTGCTTGGAGGTCAGGGTTCGAGGGCCCTGGTGCACAGCACAGCCTAGCCCATTGGTAGCTACGCCACTGACTGTGATACACCAAAGGACATAAGTAGGACTTAAAATAAACCTATGTCTAAGTAACTGTTGCAATACTTTAAAGTGATTCAAATATATACATATATATATAATAACCCTCAATACATATTTATGTATAAAAAAGGCAGAACACCTTTTAATACCACAGTGCCTCAAAGAGTTAATTCATTTAGTGCTAATTCAATTTGACATATAAAATCCATAACTGAAAATTTCATTAACATATCAATGACTACTAATGTTTCGTTATTCAATATTTGTCCAAAATATATTGAAATATTCACTACATGTAGTATGTTTTAAATGTTGCAATTATACCTTAACCAAATATTTGTATCAAGGATGTTGTATTAGGCAACAGAAAACAAACTTGTGTGTTCTATGGCAAGATGGCCAAGAACATTGTGTGCTATAAAAAAACCCCTTAAATTTAAGACCCTTTGCATTCATACAGCATTCGACTTCTGGGATGAAACATTTATTAAACCATTCAGTAAAGATAACTATTATAATCCGAAGCCTTTTTGTTTGCCGTACAGTAAACTGGAAAATAAAATCTGAGGAATTCTCACAACTTAAAATCATATTTCATTTCTCATCTACAATTTAAAAAAAAAAAGGGTACAGCAAAATTTTCTAAGAATTTAGTTGTTCTCATTAAATTTTCATCCTTTAAAAAAAAATTTTTTTTTAGAAATGCATCATTGATTTAGTGTTAACAATATTCGTCGAAAGTCTTTTGTTTACCCACGAGTCCTCCTGGGATTTAAGAGACTTTACATAAACTCAAATTAGGCTTTTCTACTGCATCTGCCACCACTAATTCTAGCTTTTAAAAGACAAACACTTCCTTTGGGCATTTTTGCCAAATGTAACTCTATATCTTCTCATTTCAAGTTTTGCCTACCCTGCATCTATCAAGTATATAATCTGATGCTAAATGTTGATACACAGACATAAATTTTTCAATAACTTGTTGTAGAACAAATGTTTTCGTGGAACTATACGATTCAGGGGTTTTACCTTTGGCTGTTGCTCTTTTGTAAAAGAACCATGATGATTCCCATTCAGGGCACTTCCTATACATAGGTTTCTTGTCAGTTCACAAGCTTTGTATTAAATTAGTATAAATTACAGTTTTCACTTTTCAGTACCAGAACCTTTGTCTGTACAGCTTTCCTATAAAATTGTTGCAATTTTATGAAATTTTTATCAGTAAAATTTCGCTGTTTACATCCACCAAGAGTCAACTTTTTTTTTATTTTCCACTCTTTAACTTTATTGCACAAGGATATGCCCGCCTCTTTGCAATACAGTTCAAGCCCTCTTCAGTTCTGGTGAGATTATTAAATATCATTTTCTACCTAAAAATGAAGTTTTTGAGTCCCCATCCCTCAGTATGGAAACAAATCTTATTTGGCCAATGGCATAACAGAGAACATTAGGTCCCCTTTGTTAAGTCAGGTTTCGCATTCCGAGCCAAAATACATGTCGTAAGTGAGGCTTTGGGGCCCCGGTAATGTGGGGGTGTACGTTACGCCACTGCATTTGGCCATCACTAATTGATCCTCTCCCCATTATCAGGGTAGCATGCATTTCCTTGGCTTCAAAGACCCATCAAAGTATGCTCTTTTTGCAATTTGTAAAACTCCACTATATGGATTTCCATAACTTACCCAGTAACCACACAATTCTAAAAGCATTTTAACGATACTTAAAAATCAAGGACACGTCCACTAAGAATATCAGTGATTATTCCTACTCCTAGATTAGATGTGTATTCTCACTTTTGAAAGTTCCATGATATGAGACATAAAAAATTTCTTTATTTTTTAAAGAATCTCCACTTTATATGCAGATTTCTGTAGTTGCTTGACGTGATATATTTCACGCAAGAGCTTTATTGTTTTTTTTATATAATGACAAATTATGCACACACCAGGTAATTATCTCTATACATTGTTGGCATCTTCAGCACAAATGAAAATGTTGGCCTTCCACGGCTTATGGTTAAGAAAGTATTTACCAGCTTGATATTTATATCATGTGAGCTTTTGAGCTCCTCTTAGAAACTCAAGTAAACAGGTGTATAGCTTTGTAGATTTATTAGTAGAGAATGTGAGTCAGTTAGGTGGAATTAGTGGCAAATGTGTGTGACAAGTATTAATTCAAAATATCTTCGAAAACCAACATTTTATTTACAGCATATAAACTAACTGAAATTCTATACTATTGCCAGAAAAACATTTGGTGAAATTGTCGAATCGGCCACTGGTCCGCCAAATTATTAAAAAACGCTAATTTGCATGTTGTGTTTTAGAGTAGCAACCCTACTACAACACGATCCGACTTCTCCCTCACTGATACAAAAATCAAAAGGGTCCCCCAGGTTTGGCGCTTTTATCGATTTGGCGAGAAAACACTTGGCGGGATAAGTGGCCGATTCGACAGTTCAACCAAACATTTTACATTAGCCAAGAAATAAATTACAAAATAAATATACTAAAATATAATATTTGGCAAACAAGAATTATATAAAAAACATTAATACACATACACAAATTAATAATTAATTAATAACTAATCAATTAATATATAAATAAATAATAATTTGAGATTCATTTATATTATACTTTTAAGCATGCAAAAATTGTTTTCCATTTTAAATTAAATCAGCTGTCAAGCATAAAAGGTAAGAGTTAAGGGTACAGTAGACATTCAAATTGGTGAAAATCGACAAATTTTCGATTTTTCACTTTTAGCATATTATTAATGCTTGTAATCATTGCCACTGAATGCAAAAAGAATTTTTCAATTCCGATCATTTTTATAGAAGTTATGCTCTTTTGAATTCGAACACCTGTTTGACCACGCCCCTTTGTTTACATCTGTCAAACACCCCTGCTTGCATCAGCTGCAGAATTACGCTTCTGTATTGTATTCTTTTATCATTTTTAGCGATACTTTTATTTACTTTATGTGTTATTTTTTTACTCTATATATGCATTATATATTTTCTATAATTTGGCAACATGAAAATAACTGTAACTCAAACTGTGTGGTATAAAGTTTTTGTTTACATTGTCTAACCAACTTTGTTGCGAAAACAGCTTTCTTTGAATTTCGTTTTATAAATAAGAAACAGTTCTTTTCAGAACTAAAGCTCTATATTGCCATTATCTTTTAATATTTTATATATTTTCTATTCTTTTGAGCAAAATTATCACAGTTTATTTTGTTTTGTGATAATGCACAGTATAAGTTCAAAATATCGAAAGCCCAAAGGGCGACCAAGCAAACGCAGAGCTGCCTGCATAAGAAATTTAGAAAAAGGAAAATCTGCATGTAGTTCATCATCTGATAGTAAATGTGATGAAATTTCAACAGGAGCTGTTCCTAGTACATCAGGTATGAGTAAAAGTGATGTGGATTCTGAATCAAATGAATATCATTTCATCAATAATTCAATTTGGACGTCATTGTTACATAATGTTACATGTAGTGATTGCAACCAGTTCTCGTTGAAGATTTTAGCACACAATTCATACGGTTTCTCCACCAAAATGGAACTTGTTTACGAAAAATGTAAAAAATCATATGGACATGCCTTCACAAGTCAACGAGAAAAACCCTGCAGGAAATTTGATATCAACACAAAACTTGCATCTGCATTCTTGGCTATAGGGAGGGGTCACGCAGCCTTAGAAACTTTCTCATCAATTTTAGGTACACCGTGTATGGATCGTAAAACATTTTCGAAATGCTTAGAAAACTTATGTAGCAAAAATGAAAATGCGAAAGCTGAAATGCTACAAATCTCAAGAGACCACGTGAGGCAAACAAATTTATATTTACATCCTGATCTTGTTCAGAACAATATTATTGATATAACTGTATCATATCGATGGAACGTGGCACAAAAGAGGCCATACATCTCTATATGGCATCGGCATTGTCATTGATGTAATGACAAATCTCGTTGTTGACTTTGAGGTTTTGTCAAAGTATTGCCATGAATGCAGTATGGCTGCAAAAGATTTGGGTGAAGCGAGCCCCGAGTTTCATATTTGGAAATCAGGGCATTCAGAAAAGTGCCAGAAAAACTTTGACGGTTCCTCAGGTAGAATGGAAATGCATGCTGCCTACATTTTGTGGAACCGGTCAATATCTGACTGCGCAATGCGGTATACCACTATACTTTGTGACGGTGATGCAAAAACACACCAACACCTGAATGAAAAAAAAGTGTATGGAGATGATGTTGCCATTAAAAAAGAAGAGTGTCTTAACCACGTAGCCAAACGTTTGGGAACATCACTCCGGAATAAAGTGAAAGAGTGGCGTGTGAAAGGTATGACATTAGGTGGTCGTAAACAAGGTAGTTTGACTGATGCAACAATAACAAAATTACAGAACTTTTACAGGAAAGCCATTGTCGACAATGCTCCAGAAGTTGATAGGATGAAGAAGTCAATTTTAGCAACTCTTTATCATTGTATGTCAACTGATGTAAAGCCAATGCACAGCAAATGCCCTGAAGGAAAGCTATCCTGGTGCTTTTATAATAGAGCTAAGGCAGATAATAAAGTACCAGGTAGTCATAAAAGCATGAAAACAAAACTGTCAGAAGAAGTAGTTGCTAAAATTATGCCAGTATACCAGCACCTTGCCTCAAATGAAATTCTTCTTCGCTGTGTTTCCGGCAAAACCCAAAATGCCAATGAGAGTATACACAGTTGTATTTGGAGGAAATGCCCCAAAGATGTATTTGTTTCAAAGAAACGAATTTTGATCTTGCAGTAACAGCAGCGGTCAGCGAAGTAAATATTGGCTATGTTGAAACGCTAAAATTAAAAAATAGTGAAATGGTAGACGCTGCATTCAAAATTGCCCACAGACGCGATAACCGAAGGTTGTCGCAAAGAAAGCGAAAAGCCTCAGAACAATATAAAAAGGAGAAAAAAATTCAAAAATATAAAAAAAATGACAAAAGTAGGGAAAAGAATGAGCTCAGTTATGGGGCTGGACAATTTTAGTATAACCTGTTTTTTTTTTTTTAAATATTTATTTGGATGAATTTGAAATCACGGTACTATGGTAAGTTAATCATAAATAATAGTATATTTAATTTTATTAATAATAATATTTTATTTTATGAATATTATTTTACATTTAGATATGTTGTATATAAAGTTCTAGAATTGTGCTTGACTTTAAAATACATTTTCAGTCATATTTTCAATGATAACATCAAAATATTAAATTTTTCATTTACTACTGAAAATTTGTTTATTGCTGAAAATTAGGTATATTTATTACAATGGCATACAGAAAATCAGTATATAAGTTGTAAACAATATGGTATTCCTTAATTATAGTAATAATTGCTTTTATCAAATGTGATTGAAAAGATTTATAATCATCATACTCATAAAAACCTTCATTTAAGGGAATTATAATTTTTGTCGTTTCAATAACTTTAAAATGTTCCCTGCGCAACACATTTTTCCCAATTGCAGTGAAAATTTGCACACATATTCTCTATAGGTGTATAAATATATGCTAGGGAATGTTTTTTTATTTAAGTGAAGGGGAATAATAAAAGCCAGAGAATATAAACATTTTAGTTAGTTTTTAAGGAAAAAACTAAAATTTTCAACATAAATAATTTTTTAATTTTTTAAAAAGAGAAATATGAAGAAAACTTCGCTAAGTTTTATTTTTATATATAAAATGAACATTATGAGAGAATATTGAAAGCGTAGACTGAATCTGGTTGCGCATGGAGCTTTTTGAAATATGTTAATTATTCGGTAAAATTAAAATTTAAAAAATTAATATCTCAGAAACCAATAAAGATATTTTGACTAAAATTTGTATATTTTTATTTGGCAACATATTACACATTTCCTGCAAATTTGAAAAAGTTTCATTGGTAATTAAAAAAATTGATTTTGAAACTCCACTGTACCCTTAAATTTCCTCTACACACTCCTTTCCTAGCAATGGCGATACTAAACGTAATCTTTGAGATGGTCAGGAAATTTAACATGACAACCAGACTTTGTTATTTGTAAATTTTTGATTTCGGTGTCCCCTGTTGATTTTAGACTTTTAGCTTCTTCTTTGACGAAAAACGAAGGTTTTAAGCAATCAATAGAAATTCTCTTAATTAAACCGTGGATATCAACATCAAAATTTTTTTCTTTTAGGACTTTAAATGAATAAGGTCCAAGGTAGGTAGGCTGCAAAGACGACATAGCTGCATTATTAAAAATGAAGACATGGGAACAACTGGATATTCTGAAACTATGAAAACTGTTTTTCTACCATGTGCAGTAGTTGGAATTAATTGGTTTAAGTTCAGGAATTATAGTTTGGGGATGACGGAGAAAAAAAATCTGAATGTTTAATTTCATTAAAAGTTGAAAAAAATTCTCCTCGCAACTTTAGAGATGAACTATAAACCAGTTCTGCAGATGAACAACCTAAATCCTACTTTATAGCAGAATGAAGACCAGGCAAACAAATAGTAAGTTTTCAACCCAAGTCAAAGATGAGAGATAACATCTGATTGAAATCTTATGACTTGCATAAAAGTTCTGTCTTTACAGAGTATCCCATGAAATGGTTCTAGATTGACAGCAAGAACACATTATGAATAACTTTTCCACAGAACTGTCCACAAAAGTTCAAAAAACATATCCTTGTAAACGAAAATATTATTTGCTTTGGGTTGGGAAGATATACTAGTGTCAGATTACTGATCTTGCTGTAGGTTCTCAGTATTGCAGTTTTTTTCATCAATAGTTCATAGGGTTTCAAATGATTTCTGTCATTGTTTCTTGCAATTTTCAAACAACATACACTTGCCTCCGAAAGTCTGCATACAATCAATCATCTTACATGCTTATGCTATAATTATTATAAAAATTTTGCTTCAGAAAATCAACATACCACTCGGGATTCTTCAAAACCTCTTTATTCAAACAACAAAATCCACCTTAACATGAAAAAACAAGAAAGACCATCAAATAATCACCAACCAGCCCCACCAAAAGTCTGCATACACTTACAAAGTAGAGCTTTTAAAGACCTTAAATTATGAGATAATTTCACCAAATCATGTTTTAAAGTAATTATAAGCTTCTGTAATGATTTATTTGGAATTTGAAAGTTTGTGGTATTCCATGGTAAGTAATAGAAAAGAGATTGATGTATTACTGAAAGGAAAGATTATGTTAGATCTTTAAAAAGGGTCAAATCTCTTACATCAATTGGCTGAAACTATTAATAGGAGACATTCATTCATTGATTCAGAAAGTGTTTATAAACTACAAATCAACTAAAATTTTAACATCCAAGCCAAGATCTGGTCACCTGTCTGCAGTGTCACCTTGAGAAGCTTGCTCTGTAAAAATAAATCCAAGACTATAAGCGTCATAAATAGTTTAAAGTGTTGCTATTCCAAAAATATACGACTTTAACTACAATTTGAAGAGATTTGAAAAAGGATGACTAACAAGGCGCAGTTGCACTCCAGAAGTCATTCATGTCTCGAGTGAACAGAAACAACAGCAGCAAAACACCTAAATATAACACATAATTAATGGAAAAAATGTAATATCTTTAATCGAAAGTAATTTTTGTATTTCTCACATCAAACAGGCAAAAATTCCTGCACAGATCTTAAGCGAATCCTTTTTGAACTATCAAACATGGAGGAGGCATAATGGTTTGGGGGTGCATAGGAAGCCTTTGGGTTGGTAATCTGGAATTTACTGAATTAACAATGAACAAAATTGATTACTTGAACATATTGAAGTAAAATACTAAAGCAAGTGTCGAAAAACTTGCGGTGAGTGATGATTTTTATTCAGCAGGACAACGATACCAAGTATTTGGATTACATTGTGAAATCATGTCTGTTCTACCAAGTCCCACACCAATTCCGTAAGCCATTCCAATCCCTAGACCCAAGCACAATACAGCATCTGTGGGATTTACTCAATTGGATAATCAGATATCACGTATAACATCGAAAGAAATGCTCAAATCTGTCACAGTAAAAGAATGAAACAAAATATCCACAGAATAGAACTAAGCTAATTGAATCCCTACCAAATTTGTTGAGATTTTATAAAACGAGTGAGTGAATATTAACGTCCCACTGTTCAGCTACATGAGGGCTTTTTGGGGACGGTCTGCGTAATTTTGAACCATGGTCAAGTGACACGGAAGACACCTGAGCTGGCACCCCCCTCTCCTAACTACCACACCACATCAACGGGAGGACGTTTGAGCTCTCGACAGATTTTACGTGCATCGCTCCCCTACACGGCGGGTCTTCAGTGGTACTGGCATGGAACTCATAACATGCTACCAACGATCCGATGCCTAGACCGCTTGGCTACCGCGGCCTTTTATAAAAAGAACAGAATAGCTTAAAAGTATTAACTTTCAGTTACAATCCATTATTATAAAGGTTTTTTACCACGTACAAAGACATTTGACGCACACGATTTGTGTCGTTCTTCAGTTATAAATATTTGTATTATTTTATGTAGTAAAATCAGGTGGTTATTGCTTATACTATTTGAATTTATGATGTTAAAGGAATCAATAAAAATTGTATTTATTCAGAAAGACTCCATTTAATTAGTGATATTTGTATGAATATGAAAGATGGTCGTCGGTACACAGACTTTCGGAGGCAAGTCTATTTCTCCTTTAAGTAGAAAGACCTTTACGTTTTCGATATTTTGCAAATATAAGATTATGGCTTAGAACTATTTTCAACAAATAAAATCTAAAATGATCTTTAGTTCTTTAAAAAAAAAACAATAAGTTTTAGTAAAATCAATTATAGTTTCCAAACAAAACTCCTCATAAACAAGCCAACGAATTGTGAACAAATGATCAGTTTCAAATATTGTTAAAACTTTTTGTTGCCATCCCACATTTGATAAACTAACAATTGAAAATAAAAATTAGTGAGTCCAGAAGAAAAAAATAAATTCCAACTGGCCTAGCACCGCTTGTCTGTGACCAACAAGTACATGACAGCTTTGTTAGCATGACAGCAGTATCTAAACAAAGGGGCATGACCACAGATGATGAAATCGAAACTACCGTAAAACTCAATTAAAAATGTTTATTTTCAGCAATTGATACAGAAGCTTATGTTGCACAAAAAACAGTCAAAAATATGTTTCAATAATCTTTTGTCAATTTTTCAAATTTGAGTTATCTTTTCTGAATAGCCTTCATCATATCCAGAAAAATATTTAGATAAGCGGTTTCTTTTTTCATTATTATTATTATTACCACTTTAAAAAATCGAAATCAAAATTATTTTTCTATTTAGTATTTTCATTAAATAACTACAAAATTATTTCGATTTTTAAAAACAGAAATTAAAATTATACCGTTTTTAAGAATTTAAATTTATACGACCACAAAAGAATTCAAACCTTTGAAAATTTGAACAAAAAAAGCTCTATCTTAGTATTATACTGTGCAGGTATAAAAAAATTTTTAAAAAATTAAATCAAAATGAAAATACACTAATTAAAAGTAAATAATAATTTAAAAAATTACAATTTGCTAAGTTAATTAATTAATAATTAAAATTAATTAATTTTATCTTACAACTTTTTCGATGTCAACTTCATATAAAATCGTAAGAGCACATTTGAGCACAAAAATAAAATTTACATTTTATACACGATAAATTTAATTCAAATTTATAATAGGTAATTTCTTCAATAAAAAATATTCTAAATCAAATTATACATTTAAAATAAATAAAAACACAATCGTTTAATATCGAAAATATATAATCATCAAAAGTAAACAATGGAAAGAAGAAAAATATATTCACAATATATACTGTCTAATGTAATTACAAATTAAAAAATTGTTAATTGTTTATAAAGTAAGTTTTTTTTAAGTAATTCAGAAAGTATTTCACGCTGGAAATTCAATCAAACAAAAATAAATACGAAAAATTTCTTCATTTTTCAAATAAACAATACCTGAAAACACTACCTGCATTTAAAAACAATTTTTTTAAAAATAAAAACAATAAATATTTTCAAGGTATTTATCAATGCATCGTGGCTTTGAAAATAATTTGGTATATAATATTAAATAATTCAGGAAAATTCTTTTTTTTTACATATATATCGACATTTAAAGAGCAAATTAGAATGGTAAAGTAATACTGTAGAATATTTAAAGCTCTAACTTACTTCTTTTGTGAATTAATTCTTCGGAAATTGTAATCAAACAATACAGGAATTAGATCATCAAATTTTCGCACATTTAACAAAAGTGGATTAACTAATTCACGTTTCATTATATTCATAGAAAGTTTAATAGTAAATCCATCGCGGGCCCAGCGGATGGATCTAATTCCTGGATTACTCGCAAGAATGTAGAGCTTGTGAGGAAATGGTAAATCCTTCAAAGCGTTAACCAAGGTTTCAGAAATCATCGTTGAACAGAAGATGTCACCCACACAAACTCAATCTTACATTAAAAGACAAATTTTGGCTTGTTACACTTATTTACATAACCTCGTATTAGACAGTTGGTCCCGCCACAATAAGGTAACGAACACGAACAACATCAGAATAGCGAATCTAACCGTAAATTGTTCGCGTACTTACACCTGCTGTTCCGATTGTTTTAATTTTTTTTTTTTCATTTTTTTTTTTTTTTAAGAATGTTCTGGGTAAAATATGAAAAATTACAACAGAAAATTAAATTACAATTTAACAAGAACCATGAATGAGGCGACAGCAGATACAGAACACTGTGCATTTTAACTGAATGCATAGAACCGTAAATTGTGAAATTTAAAAATTATACATAACACAAGCATGTAAAAGAGTAACTTTTAATTTTATTAATGTATATTTTCTAAGAAAAGTTATTTTTTATGTTATTTTATTAAATTCAAAAATTATTCAATTGGTTTTTAAATTTTTTAAATGTGTCTGTATGAAAATTATTCCTAAAATCAATGTAATAATATAAATTTAAATTAACGGGGGGAAAAGTTAAATAAATGAATGGGAGTGATAAAAGTATTGTTATATGCTAAAAAATTAAAAGTAATATTAAAATAAAAAAAACTTTTATAAAGTACCTATAAATATTCCTCCACAGAAAAATATTAAGTTGTGCCGTTACTTATTTTTTAACATTTGTAAGCTTTGTGTAAATTACAAAGAAAATTTTTTCAGAATTTTTAAACATTTCGTAAGTCAAAAATTAATTAATCTTTATATTTTAAGAGTGCCAATTTTAAAACTCTACGATTTAATATTACCAGGAAATGATTTATAAGCATTCATAATCTAAATTGTGTTTTAAATGCTGTATCTGAACAATGTTCTTGTTGAGTGAATCAGTGAGAGTTAGATTAAAGTCGCCCTCCTCAGACTCCGTAAGTTTGAACCACCGTTAAGTGAGGAGGATGACACCTCACACAACTGGTACCCCCTCTCCTAACTTCCACACCACACAAACGGAAGAACTTTGAGCCTCGACAGATTTAGCGTGCAGCTTCCGATTCTACACGGCGGGTTTTCAGCGAGACAAGGCTGTAACTCATAAACTATATCTGAATCATGTTCTTGTTGAGTGATTGAGAGTTAATTAAGATATCCAACTGCCCTACAATTGTGAGTTTTGCCAAAAGTTGACAAATTTCTTTTATGATTCTATTTTATAGGCCATCTTATTAGCTTTATAAAAATACCAAGGTTATTAGTTTCCGTTCTCTAGAACAAAAACTACAAGCGTTTTAGTAAAAGCAGATGCTATTACTTTAAGCAAGATGTTATACTTTAAAACGCGTTTTACTCGAAATTTGTTGTTGTTGTTTTTTAAAATACTCAAACGGGGCCAGTGATTGCTGAAAAAGTTTTCAAAATAAGCAACTGAAATTTTTTGTGTAAGTTCTGTATAATAGTAAAAGTATTTTAACTTTCAGATTTATCAATCTGTTTTATCACTAAATTTACAATCCCTTATGCTATTATAATCACTGTTTTTTTAAGCAATTTCATATAATAACAGATATAAAGTGCTGTAGTTTATGTTAAAATGAAAATATCTCTTATCCTAAAGCTCATTTCAAAAATGAATAACATAGCAACACATCAGAATTGAAAATTTGTTCATAAAACTTTACAAAATGGGCCGCGTTTATGTTATTTTTGTCAATTTTTACCTACTTTTTCCCATTTTAGTAATACTAATATCTTTTTCTCTTCTTAATTTTAGCTTATTTTTCTTCAAATGTACTAAACAAATCTAAAAACAACAAAAAATCCCCGTATATCCATTTTCTTAAAAAAACGTTGTCGCACAGTCGGATAACCTTTCGCTCAGTCGCGAAAAAGCTGCTCGAGGGTTGTTGGTGACGGACTCCGTGAGTTTGGACCATGGTCAAGGGAGGAGGATGACACCTGAGCTGGTACCCCTTCTCCTAACTTCCACACTACACTACGGGAGGGTTTTGAGCCTCGACAGATTTCACGTACAGCTGCTTTTTCTACACTGTGTGTCTTCAGCGGCACGAAGCTCGAACGCAAGACATGCCAGTCAAATATATTGTTGAATGAAACGGAGATTATATATATATATACGTTTTTTTTAAATCCTAACAAAAGACTTTTATTGCTTTATCTCCATTTCATTACTTCTTAGATCGGTATGATATATTTTCCTCAGTATGTAAAATTTATTCTTTCGATAAATTGCTTATTTGCGGTATGCTTACAATTTTTAAGATCGCGAATAAAAAAGAAACATATGAGTTTAATATACATATATGAAAATTTTTTTAATATAAAGAGTTTCTATTTATTATACTGGTGGTCTATGTAATATTCAAACCGGTTTTAGTAGAACTGTTTGTATCTCTTTCACAAATAAATGCTTAGCTGGATGACGTCCTCGTCACTTTACCAAGATTCAAAATTGACGGTCACTTGACCAAAATTCAAAATTAAGAATCTTGGTCAAGTGACCGTCCATGATGTCCGTCTCCGATGGCTACCGAGTTGATTTTTAGGGTGACATTTATAAACACTCACTAAACATTTAACTGGTGTTTTGGATATCTGACTCAATCTTAGGTTCATGTATTAACTTCTTAACCTTTGAAAGAAGGCTATAAAGTAAAGGTTATATATATATATATATATATATATATATATATCATAATATTAAATAATACATATGAGACACTAAACTGCTTATTTCATTATCTAACCTAGTGGATAAGGTCATGAACTCGTAGCCTGCGAGCCACGAGTTCGAGTCCTTGTATCACTGATGACCCACTGTGTAGAGGGGACTGATGCACGTTAAATCTGTCGAAGCTGAAAGTCCTCCCGTTGGTGTGGTGTGGAAGTGAGGAGAGGTGGTGACAACGCAGGTGTCGTCCTCGTCACTTGGCCCAGTTTTAAAATTTTGAGTTTCATCGCCAATAACATTCATGTTGCTTTTTAGTGCGACGTTAAATTTCTCTCACTCATTTTCTCGTTATCTAACAAAATGCTAAGATCCTGTGTATTAGCTTCTTAACCTTTAGGACTAGACTATAAAGGGGACAATGTATATATCAATATAAACGCTGCTGATTGTAAAAAAATGCAGCACCATGAAAAAATCATCAGAAATAAAGGAACTTTGCAGCAAACATCAATTATAGGATGTTACATATAAAATAGTAAATTTTCAGAACCACCGCGCATGCGTGGCGTGCACAGCGCCCTCTGAACTGATGCTGAAAGCGCATAAATAGAGACCAGTAGCGGTACGTTGGAAATAGTTAATGATTATTTGTTAGTGGTGAACGTTTAGTAAGACCTAAGTAGCCTCCGCGACGAAATAAGGAGAAATTCCAACAAATTACGGAGTTTGAACAGAGGAGGATTATCGGACTTCGAGAAGGAGGATTTTCCTGTCGAGCAATAGGAGATCGTATGCAGCGGAACAGTTCCCCAGTGATGCGAGTTTGGAAGCCGTGTACCGACGAGCACTGAACAACTCGAAAAACTGGCAGTGGATGGCGGAAGGTGACGTCAGCGCGTGACAATCAACAGCTGCTCTGCATGGCGGTGAATGAACGTACATCTTCCTCCAGGCAGTTGGCAGCATGTTGGTCTACTGCTACAGGTTTACTAATGTCGGCTTCGTCAATTTGTTGATATCTGCTGCACCGTGGATTGCGTGCAAGTGTACCCTTATACAGGATCCCCCTCACAGCAAACCATCGACATCTGCGTCTGCAATGGGCTCATGAGCACAGATTCAGGCAAGCTGATTGGCAACAAGTTGTCTTTTCAAATAAATCACGCTTCAGTGTGTGGGACCATGATGGCCGCATTCATATTAGACGCTATGCCGGTGAACGCTGCCTTCCAGAGTGCATTATCGAACAACATAATGGCCTAACACTCGGAGTTATGATTTGGGGTGGGGTTTCGTATCATGGACAATTCAATTTGCTACGAATTGAGGCTAATCTCAATATCAATAGGTACGTCCGTAAAGTACTACAGCTCGGAGTCGTTCCCTTTCTTCAAGGCATCCCTGGAGCTATCTTTCAGCAGGATAATGCACACCCACATGTTGCAAAGACTGTTCGAAACTTCTGTTCAGTCCAACACAGGCAACTTCTTCCTTGACCTGCTTATTCACCGGATATGTCGCCTATTGAGCACGTCTGGGAATTGGTTGGTCGGCGACTCGTTTGGGATCTACGTCATGCAGCTTCAAAAGACGAGCTTTTGCTGCGCATACAAGCAATATGGAATTCTCTTCCCCAAGCAGACATGCAAAATCTATTTGACTCCATGCCACGTCGTATAGCAGCAGTTATTGCAGCGCGTGGTGGCAAGACCAAATACTGATTTTGGACACTTAATATTTTTTTTGCTTTGAACATTTTGTCATTTATTTGTACTAATAATAGTCATTTCTGCTTTAAATTTAATTTGATTCTGATTATTCCTTCATGGTGTTGCATTTTTTACAAACAGCAGTATATATACACTGCTGGCCACCGTAAATGCAACACCCTGAAGAAAGCACGCAAATAACATGAAATTTACATCATGCATTAGCGGAGGTGAGATATGCAAATGATTAAAATTTCAGCGCAAAAACACATCACGCACGCCTGTGGCGCCACCTCAAAGCACTATTTAAGGCTTGGATATTTCCACGATTTTAAGTTCAGCAATAGTGTTTTTCTTGTGGATTTTCAAAAAACGATCTGTTATGTCTCGTAGAAAACAGTGATCAGGTTTTGATCAAGTATCCGAGTTCGACAGAGGAAGGATATGGCCTACCGAGATTGTGGATTATCTTTCAGGGAAATCGGTAGTCGTGTTGGACGAAACCAAACAACTCTAATGCGGATATGTGATCGTTAGATGCAGGAGGGTACGACGGACCGACGTGGTCGATCGCATCCACCTCAGTGCACCACTTCACGTGAGGACAGGCAAGTTGTGCACATGGCAGTGACGCATCTCTCAGTCACATCACGAACCATAGGACAGCACATTGAGTCTGTAACGCATCATTCAGTGTCTGCGCGTACCATTCGACGCCGTTTACAGCAAAGTGGTCTGTCTGCAAGCCGTCCATTGCTTGGTCTACCCTTGACGCAGAACCACAGACGTCTCCGCAGCCTATGGTGCGATGAAAGAAGGATGTAGGCGAAAGAATGGAATGAAGTTGTCTTTACTGACGAGTCACGCATCTGTCTGCAACACCAAGATGTCGGATTCGAGTATGGAGACACCGTGGAGAGAGGGATGCTGAACAGCTGCGTTATGCACTGCCACACTGGTCCGGCACCGGGTATTATGGTATGGGGTGGTATTGGATATCACTCTCGCACTCCTCTAGTACGCATTGCCGGTACTTTAAACAGCCAGCGCTATATCTCCGAGGTGTTGGAGTCGGTTGTCCTTCTTTACATTCAGGCTTGGCCACAGCCATATTTCAACAGGATAATGCGCGACCACACGTGGCACGCATTGTCCAAAGGTTCTTCGTCAATCACCAGATTGAATTGCTTCCCTGGCCAGCTCGCTCTCCGGATCTTTCGCCGATAGAAAACATGTGGTCCATGGTTGTTCAACGATTGACCTAGATTACACCCCAGCTGCCACACCAGATCAACTTTGCAACGTGCGGAAGCTGCTTGGTCTCCTGTACCCCAAGAACACATCCAAAGTATCTTTGAATCAATGCCGAGGCGTGTGGCAGCGGTGATCTCCAACAATGGTGGTTACTCTGGCTACTGATTCTGGCAGGAACCACACTTTACAGAAGTCTATAAATTTAATTATTTGATACTTGGTCAACATGTTATCTACAAAATAAATTTTGTTGTGCTATATCTTGTCTTTCTTGGTGTTGCATTTACGGTGGCCAGCACTGTATATTAACGATTGTTTTAAATGCAATTCAAAGTTCTATTCATATTATTTCTGTGCGATTTATATCGTCATACCTTTCTTTACACTCCACGCATTTGGATCCTGATTTAATTAATTCATTGAGACCGAACATTTAGTTCGTTAATTCGGGGTGAAAATAATACAAATTTTTGGCACTTATAATTCGAAAATTCTGTAAGTAACTACACAAAAAATATCTGTAGATAGAAATTCTACATTTTTTTATTAAACAGCTAAAAATACTATTAGCATATTATTATGTACCAGTAAATCGAGAATTTTCAAATACTGACTGATAATGGTTTGACAATCGTTTTAGTTCCTGACTCAAAAGAGTTGTTTTTCGACTTAATGCTGAGAAGAAGGCACTGAGTCATTTCCATCTTGCTGCATGAGGAACGTTTTCAGTGTTCAGATAATGTAATGTATTAGAAAATGTAGCAGTTCAGATAGGATTTTCATTACGGATTTCTGCGTGAGAATAGCTATCTAATGGGGGGCTCCGACTAATCATCAATTTCCTGAACTTCAGTTGCACATGTAGACAATCCATCATCAAATGTAAGAAATTCGTTAAACTCTATCCTAGGAATGGCTTATTTCCATACGACTTAATCATCAGAGGAGAAATTTTCATCATTGTTCACAAAATTGTCTTAAATTCCTACTCCCTAAAAGCGTTTTTCGACTATATTTCAACAATCTGCCATGCTTACAAATTTAAAAAACAGAATTTCCTGGAAAACCTTATTTATAATCAACCTCACTTACCTCAAGAAAGGAAGCATATGGTAAACACTTTTGAAATATCCTTTGCACTGTGGAATAGGATGAGATAAGAAAGAAATTTCCAGCCGTATTAAAAATCACGTGATATAGGTTACACTCATAACTCATCTGCACCTGTATAGTCTAATATTGAATTACAACCTTTCCCGCAGAAATTTAGCGATTCCAAAACATTTTTGGGTTGTTGAAATAATTTGTTAGTTTGGGTTTAGATTCGTTAAATAGTGGTGTTTGCATTAATTTTAATCGAGGGAAAAGAAAAATTCGTTAAATCATGAAATTCATTATGTAGGGTTTGGTTAGTTGGAGTCTAACTGTATATCCTTTATATTTAGCTAAGGTTATGAAAATAAAGTGTTATCAGTAGTTTTTAACAACTGTACTTTATTAAGAATAGAAATGGTGCAAAAATAAAAAGAATAAGTTTAAAAAATGGACAAATTAATACAACAAATGAATCCATAATAAATCAATAGCGATGTATACAATTGTTGATAAAAATATCCATGCTTATTTCTATTCTATTATTTTGAAAACAAAAGCTGAAACTACTTCAAATCATCTTGTATCATAGAGAAAGCTATAAGTAAAAAGTATGAATGAGTACAAAGTTTGAGAAAGTAATTCACAATATTTTCTCGAGTATATTCTATCGCAACCATTCTGGAGGGACTCTGGGGAGCTTTTTGAAATATCTTGGGTAGTATGCTTACATTTTTCGTTTCTGAATAAGGAATGAAGATGCCAGATAAACAAGCTTGCCCTTTCCATTTCGTAACAGGGCTTGTGTAATGGAAGGAAGTCTTCTAAAAATGAACTCCCTTAAATCGTAACACGCATTACAAATGCTTAACCCCATCCGCCTCTAAAAGACAAATTTTTCTGCTCCCTGAGAACCCATAGAAATTGTTTTCTTGCAATATGCAAATTTGAACGAAGTAAAAAAAAAGGCAAGGTAACAGGAAGAATAGAGTACTTTCTTGAAATGCTGGAAAGAACATTTAAAATTGAACTTTCCGTCTTGGAGGTTTAATGGGAAAAAAATATGCGGCTCAAAACCATATGTGGATGGTTAGCTATACTGGCATACAAAACCGTATTTGTTCATTCTTTAACAGGAAGCGGAAGAATTATTAGACCTGAAAATGTCCGTCTCTTGTTTGTTTTTCTGACTGGTGAATTGTGAAAAAGATTTATTGAGAAGTTTTACTTTGAAAATATCTGTCGTGAAATGTTTGCGGGTGAAATTGTTGACTGGGAAGACTTAAAAGTTAATCAACAATTCTTGGTCGAATAATTTGTTGGCATATGAGAAAAAAGCGGAGACAGTATTTGTATACAAAAGGCTCCCAATTTTTAGCTTTTTTTTGCCAGCTACTATAATAAAAATACATTTTTTGTAAGATTCTGCTTCCTTTTGATACCTATTTATATCTAAGCAAAAGTTCTAGATGTGTCTTCTGGTGTATTTCTACTTAAATAGGAGTCTAGACTGGTTGTAATAGCCTCTTCTAATTATTTAAAAATTGTTATATCAGATTTATATTACAATTCACAGGCTTGAAACTAAATTTAAATTTTTTGCTTAGAGGATAAAGTGTGTTGCATACTCTCTATGGATCTGTCATATATAGTCAACCTTTATTCAGCTTATAATTAAGTGATAAAATATTATTACTTGCTTCTCAAATAGTGCGCGTACTACTCTTCAAATCTGCAAATCATTAAGATTCAATAATTTTTAATTTTCACCAGGTATAACACTTATTAAACTACGTAATTTCCTAGGATGAATTTTTGATAAATTGTGGTCCTAATTCGAAAAAATTTGGCTGCTATAACTCTTTTTTCAAACTGAAAGTACTATCCCTTGCCTTTAAGGTTATCCGACTACGTTCCGGAACCGTGATTTTGCAATAGTGCACAAATGAATTTTTTTTTTAGTAATTAATGTCACTTATAGATTAGAACTATACATATAAAATTGTTTTTAAGCGCATTATTACGATAAAAAAAATTATTTATATGCAATTTTGACAAAAATATGAACAATGATTTACCCATTTTCAAAGCATTCTGTTTTAAGGAAAATGGGTCTATAATAATAATATTTTGCCTATATACATCTCAGACCTCTACACAGAGCCTGAACTGGGATTTTTGAAAATATATGATTTAGAAGTAGATTTATCTATATATTTTAAACATCAGAGTAGAGAAATTTTAACAAAAAAACCAATAATTATTTCAATTGGTAGTAACTCTGAAAAGAATACGAATTTT